>JAMZAV010002821.1:0-84174 GCA_024449915.1 Sweltsa coloradensis | reverse complement strand
TAGGGATGGGACGTTTAAACGTTTAAACGTTAGTGGACTGTTCGAGGTTATTAAATTCGCAAAACGTTTAGTAAAAAAAAAGATTTTTAATTTTTTTTTAAAAATGAAATGTTAATTTGTTATCACTTTTGGAGCCTAAACAAACACGGGCTAACAGATTAGGCCGATAATTTTCTAAAAATGCTCAATTTTGGTGGAGGTGCCGGGTCCCAGGCTGTGTTAAGACATCTTGTCTGTTACACTTTGTGGAAGTGCCGGGTCATTAAATGCAAGAGTAAGAATAAAACCGTTGTTAATAATTCGTCGGCCGGTCATAAGTAGGCCTACAAAATTACGCTTTTTGTTGGAATTTTTTTTTTTTTTTTTTTAGAAAATAGGGTTTAGAACGTTTAAACGCGATTAATTCAAGGGGTTAATAACGCTTTTACCCATCCCTAAAAAGCTCCCAATTTTGCTCTAATTTAGCAGAAAAATGTGATTATTGCCTTATTTTGCTACTTAATATAATAAAACCGCCATATTTACTATTTAGCATAATTTAGTGAAAAAAGTCATCCACAAAATTTTGGGGTCCCTACTTACAGGCGTACATAAAAATAAGTAGATGTGTGTATTTTTTGTTTTATTTAGCCTAATAATTTAACCAAAATAGGCCTATCACCGCTAAATATGGTAATAAAACTAAATCTTCCCTTGCTTTACTAAATAAAACCATATTTAGCTATTTTCTTTCACAATTACAAAATTACTTCAACTGTTTATCACTTTTCATCATAGGCCTAAACTTGCTGATAATACAAGCTAAAATGAAAACAATATGTCTAATTTATTGTAAATTACTTTCTTCTGATCAAATTATGCTATGATATTCCAATTTTTGTCAGCAAATGACTGCAGGGGGATCACTATTTGGTAGGTGGTACCCGTGAGATGAAAACAGGTATGACTTATGCGCATTTTGAAATTCCCTATCGGTAATCCGGTATGCATTTTAATGGTGGCCTACCCTAATCATATTTCTCAAGGGAGAGGAGTACCATGTGATCGTTCAGTTATGACAGCAATATGGCAGTCTCCTGTTGGATTTATATTTAGGGCTCTTTATATCACTACTAACAATCACAACAAATTTCAATTTAGGGAAGGTTTGTCTTGTGGCCCAGATAGCATAATTGGCAAGAGTATCGGTACGAAGAGCCGGAGGTTCTGGGTTCTAGCCCCAGTCAGACTACTTTTTATGGCAATTGCTATAAATTAACAATAATTATTATTATGGAGGTGTATGGAGGCAGGCCACTGCTGATTCTGTGATGCCCACCAAAATCAATGGTGGAAACACCCCTTTACCCAAATGATGTTGGAACAAAGTATACTGTAATATATTACACTTTGTTCCATACATACTACCGTATTACCAACATAACATACTAACATAGATGCATAATATAAGTAAGTTATATAACATGTTGTCGATTGATAACAACGGAACTCAGATGGGTCTTCCTCTGTTCCTCTCTCACCCACAGTAGGGTGTCCCAAAAAAAAAATCCTTTTTGAAAAATAAAAGTCTCACCATTCAAAAAGTTTAATAATACCATCAAATTAACACTTGTAAAATTTAAGCTAATTTGGTTGAAGTTTAGAGGTCCCCCAAGGGCTTCCAAAGTGGCGTTATTTGGCCAAAAAAGCTTCAAACCATACACAATTAACACGGTGACGTATTGATAGCATACAATGATATTTCATATTATTGGAGAGGTCTTTAAAGGTACTTTCTATAAAAATCTACCAAATTAATATTTATGAGTTTGGCTTAGAAGTAAATATATTTAAAAATTGGAGGAAAACCATAAGTTATAGACTTTTGTCTAGATTTGCGACATTACAACGGTATCTACGTTCTTTGTCATATCAAGGCTACATGTGAATTAGTTCATCACAATTGCATGTGGTAAACTTTTTTCGTTGTAGTTCAACTACTTGAAGCAAAAACTGCTTCTGTGGCTCGTTCTTGGTTGCTGCGTTAAAGTCTTGTTTGAGAGCAAATCCCCAACATGCAGGCCAAGTGAGTGACGAGGATTGCAGCATCCTTAAGGGACTGCGTGCCTTTAAGGTACTGCGTAAAGGACTGTGCGACTGGCCAGGCTTCAACGGGATTGTCAAGGAAACTATCGCCGTTTAGAAACTCTAGAAGTAGTCGTCCCTTGGGTGTAACATCGAGAGCTGTTCAGTTAAGAACATCTTTACTGTGTCTTGATGCCACTATAAGTGGGACTTGTCGTTCTATAGGTTCATGTGTATTGAGCGTAGACTAGTTTTCCTTGTAGGCCTACTTCTTAAAAAATAACATTTCTGGTCCAGTTGACGGTCCAAGACAAAGATTGAATGCATCTGCCAGTAGAACTTCAAACATATGATGTCGACAGGCTAACCAAAGCAAATCTCTACCAATTTCATTTTCTAGCAGCGTACAAGTTCCATTGAACTTGCCAGTATTTGAAGCAGTTGCGTCAAAACACATACCTATTACATGTGAATCACAGTTCCATGACTGAATGTGTTCAAGAACAGATACAGCTGCATCTTTGCATGTCCCAGAAACCCAGATGCTAGCTTTGTAACACCAAGAAGTTTTGTTAGCCGTTCACAAGTGAGGAAACTAAAACCGGTAACCGTTCAACAATCTTGACCAGTCTCGACACCGGTGACATCCGGTAAAAGCTTACCATTCCAGTGTACAACACATTTAGTAGCACAATATTCCATCTTAATTCGCTCTGCAGTTTCACGGCGACGAAGTTGACGCTGTCGGTGTACTGTACTTTTAGATAGCACTGTGGTGGAAGTTAAAGATCCTACTATATTGAGAACAAAATCAATGATCATGGTAGACTTCCAAATGCTGATGTTTGTACGGTCCAATACAGCAGAAACTTTGGGGGAAAAGACACATTTACAATGTTTGCGACTACTTCGTGTGCTAGGCCTTGTGTTCGGTGTGGAAGTTATCGCAGATACATGCTCCCTTCCAGAATTTTCTTCTTGGGTTCATTGGGAGCAGAATTTGCTGAAGTAGACATTATAGGAGACTTGTTTGCTACAGCTGCTATATGCATGCGTTTAGCTACCTGCTCCTTACGTTTGACAGATCGTGTCTCTAGAGCTGCGAGGTTTCTGTCAACAGGCCCAATGGATCCTGTGCTGGAATCTTGTTGTAGCTTCAGGAACTATCGGTCTTCTTCATTCTTAAAGCTAGCTGATCAGCATTGGCATGACTGATACCTATCAAATAGCTTGTACATTTTTTTACTGTACTCTGACTGATGTAGTTGGTCCATTTTGTAACTCTTACTACGATGTTTCATTAAAGCAACTTGTTTGCCATAGAGATCTTTGATCATCTTGACTATGTGATGTTTTTGTCAATTGGTAAACGTGACTTCAGCCAGTATGGTACTGCTTGATTATGTACTCTTAAGTGCACTTTTGCCCAGTGTAAGTTTTTGTACCCGGTGGTAAAAAACGAAGTTCCCAATCACATCTCGACCGAAATAAATAAACATAGGCCTAAATCAAAATGTAAATATAATAATAAAAATATATATTTGTATAGTGTATAGAAATAGGTACAGCATAATATAAATCGGATAAATTCAATGAGAATCTCCACTAACTCCGACTCGTTTGTAAAGTGCAATTAATTGCCAGAAATCACGCTTTCTTTGAGTAACGAATCCATATGGTGTTGTGTACAGTTCTGCGTCTCCGGACTGAAAATGGGTATATATTTTGTATGATTTCACCACATGGGTAGGCCTACAGTGCAAAGACTAAGGTGTTGGTACTTGATACTACCTTCACTTAGCATGTCCACTAACCCAAAAAATTAAAATTCCCTGCAAAACAGCTAAAAATACAAAATCCGGTAAATGCATGTTTTCGCGGCATATATGGGAATTTGGGAGCCCTTGGGGGACCTCTAAACTTACTCCGAATGGGCTATAATTTTATTAGTGCAAATAAAAAGCCTAAGGAAACTTTTTGGGGGGTGAGACTTACTATTTTTAATTTTTAATTTTTTTTGTGGCATTTTGGGACACCCTAACCCACAGGTTGCACTGAAATTTCAAACATCCTAAACCAGTTTTGTGGTGCTGTTAACATTAACAGCAAAATCTTTTACAAATTCTAACCTAAAAGAAAAATTAATTGAAAATGTGTACCATTTAATTTAATGACAATGACATTTTGTTCTTCATTGTTATCAAATATTGTTTCAAAGGTAGACTATTTATAAAGGCAGTGGACAAGGTGTAGGCCTACCGGATCTCCACGAGCAAGGTTCCCTAAATTACCAACTTGGAGAAAACTCAAAACCCTACCATTTAAATATTTAACATAACCTTTTGAAACCTTTTAATCTTTTTAACCTTTTGAAAAGTAGGTATGCTCGTTCATAAACGTGCGTAACTGAGCAGCCTAGTGAGTATGCCCGTTTATAAAATGGTTTGATGTTATAGAGTTGTCTAACATAACTCAAGACAGGCATGCATCTAGCCAAGCTTCACCACGCAGTAGTGCTACCTATTTACAATATCTAAAACTTGGTCGATCTTCTGGGATGTAATTTATAAATTTATAGGGTGTTCTGTAAACACATGCATAGCTGGTGCATGCCAGCAATGTGTTGTAGGGCTATGCATCCATTGTTGTTAGTGATTCATTATGACACTTTGTTTTTTAATTAAATGATGTTTTGTGTGCAAATTAACTTTAACTTCATTCGAAAATATTGATATTTCAGCTAGTTAAAATTTTTTTCTTCAAGACTAAATTACGGGGGAAAATTCTCTTTAGGGGTGGCTTACCCCCATTTTGAACTCACTGTTAAAAGATTAATAATGTCAAATTTTAAATGTTGCTGGGTACCGGTACTCAAGATGTGGCTCGCTTGCTCAACGATCTTGGCTGCCGCTAGGGATTGAAAAATGAACCGTTTATTTCACTAGGGAGGGCCTATATGTTTACATACTGCACATGACTAATCAAACGCTGTTGCAACAAAAATATTCTGTTGAATTGTGGAATTGATGGATTTCCCAGCCACTCAAGGGATTATACTCGGCATCATTACCCCTACCTCTCCTGCCCTTGGCCTGCCGCTGTGATTGTAGCGACAGCTTGCGTAAACAATGCGGTGCTACCTTTGTCTTTGCATTGTCTTTCTCTTTATGAATGTCGTACTTCCCGTAAGTCTTGGGTCTATGAAGTTTGATTTCAGCAGATGTTTTGATAGTTCAACTGATTGTTTTGTTCATTCATATACAGCATTATTCAAGTCAAGTGTCAATGATATTAGGTTTTTAGAGAGAGATAGATTAGAGAATAGCAATAACAAGTAATGAGTGCGAACATTACCAAATGAAATGGTATGGAGTATGGTATGGTAAAGTATGGAGTGGGGGGAGGGGGAGGGTGCATAGAGATAGTGGTGAGGCTTGATCTTGGGCCTTGAGCGACTTACGAATACTAGGCTTACGATACCGTTTGCACTATACAGATGTGCCACGTAGTTTCACAATAAGGAGGTTTGACTATGAGTTTGTGATGATTTAACGTCACCAATTTGAAGGTGGGAGAGGGGTTGAATTTGGAGACCACTTTGCCACTCTCACCAAATGAATGAACAAGGAATTACTGCAAATTGGCTCATGAGCTGTTTGCTCACATGACATAAAAATTAAAACCGTTTATTGATCAAAGATAGGTAATCGCTTACGTGTTATGTTGTGTCGTGTTATGTTTACACATACAATATTAATCACTATTTGGCCCTTTCCTAGTAACATTGCAATTGTTTTAAAAATTTGCCTTGATCCTAGTACACTTCAATTAATCAAGAACATTGTAAGACTTTGACCTGACTGGTGGGTGGGGGTACCAATAAATTTGCCAAATAAGCTATTGGGACCACAAGGCAAAACCAGGGATTGGAACCGGAACCGGAACCCGGAACCGTTTGAAACCGATTCATATTGTAGAACCGGAACCGGACCCGTTTGTAGAGGTGGTCTATGGAACCGGATCCGGAACCGGAACCGAACCGTTATATTACACAAGGTTCTTAAAGGTTCTTAAAGGTTCTTAGAGGTTCTAAAATATCTGCTTTTAATTTTCATCAAAATTGAAATTTCAACTTTTTGAATGATATTCATATAAAAACGCCTAAAATTCGTTCCCTAGTTTTCGAAAAAAAATTCTTGACTATTCAGTTTTTTGTGTGTAACTTACATTTTTTGTCTTCTCACCTTCTGGGTCACATCCTGTCCGATATGGCCCGGCCCGCAAAGACCTTTGCTGTTCAGCTTTGACTAGATTAATCTCAGTGAACATTTTACTTCTAGGCCTACTACGTGATGAATAGGCTACTCGATACGATCTTTAATAAAAAAGTAAACTAAACAAAAATGAACTATACCTACGTGAAACACACAATCAATAAATGAACTGAAATCTCTTAATTTATTTTTATTTGTAATTTTTTATTTGAAACTTACCAATTATATATTATTCATTAGGGCTATACAACATTATTAATAAATATTATTGTAATTATTTTATTTTTATGACTTAATTTAAATTTTTAACCATAAATGTCCAATAGTCAAAATTTGTAGGGCCTACTTTTACAACTTTCCACGACTTTGCACAAAATATTATTTTAAAGAACCGGAACCAGAACCGTAAAGAACCGTTAAGAACCGGTTCTTACGGAACCTTTATACTTCAGGAACCGGAACCGGAACCGTTATAAAATTTGGAAGTGGAACCAGAACCGGAACCGTTATGAATAAAGGTTCCAATCCCTGGGCAAAACTTTGCCAAATTGCCAGGCCTTGTTTCTGTTCAATTCTTAACATGAGAAAAATGTACGCATGATGCCAAAGGCCTCCACAAGCATCTGATTGTGTTAAAATTTTTCAAACTGTCATTAGGCATACCACTTACTGAACTTTTGCCTCTGCATGCATACTACAATCATTAGTTCCTCTGTGCAAGAGGGAACCAGAGGGAGTTCTGTTGATTGCAGTGAGGTGGTCTTAAAGGTGTTCCATGCAGCCTTGTGGCATGCCTTTCTATGTACATAGTTTCTGCCACCGGTACGTACGTACTTGGAATTCTCTTAAGAGGAAGGGATAGTAGCGAAATTACAGTTTTTTTCGTGATATCTCGAGAACGATGCAAAATATCTAAAAACTGATTGTAGACAGCCCCGTGGTTTTGGGAGAACTATAGCCTGTACGAAAATATATCGTAATGCAATGGTAATTAAGTTTTTTATTTGATATATTATATTCACTTAATTAAATTTATGCATATCTTATATAAACACCACCGATTATTATATTTGAATATTTTTTCTTGCATTATATTGTTCTAACAAAACCACAGAGCTGTCTGCAATCAGTTTTTAGATATTTGGCATCGTTCTCGATCACGAAAAAAACTGTAATTTCGCGTGGTTTAAATTTCGCTACTAACCCTCCCTCTTAATACTAGTTAGTAGTTAATAGACTACATTAGACAGTACACCAATGGAAAGCGATTTACAAAAATTCAACATCAAAATAGTGGTTGCATCATTGCTCAGTTGTAAATTGTCTAGGTAATTCGGTGTGTCGGCATACAGCGGGCCTACTTATTTGGTAAATAATACCGGGTAGACCTAGATGTAGGATTAATGTGTCGTAAAATATTAATATTACCGAGCAAACTGGGCAAAATGGATTTCTGGTGTTTTTTTTATTTTTTATTATTTATTTGCCTTTGAATATGTACAAAACAAAGACAGGTGGCCAGGTGTTGTTCTCAACACAGATGGTCTTGCAATTAATTATATGTAATATTTTGTTTGATCTTAAACATGCAAACAAACAGTTTGTGCCTAGAATATGAAATATCGGTCTGAGTAGAGCAGACATTCTTAATGAAATGTAAGTATGTATGTGTCATTATGTAAAAATATGCATTTATATGTCTGACAGGCAGTGTCTTTCTGTTTCTCTACTTAATCACAAGTGTATACAATTGCATGATCAAGTTTTCAAGGTCATTCCCTCTTTACTTTGCTATTTTTGAGCATAGGCCTAGTCCTACTTGAAAAACTTACGAGTGCAGCAGCAATGTGAATAGGCCTAGTTCCACAAGCAGCACGCTATGTACTGTATCATACTTAAACGAATCGAAGATGACCTTCTACTTTCAGGATGCTTAACCCAAGAGTATTTTGCCCCTTTTTGTTACGTTAGTAGTTGCGCGGTCATTTAGACCAAAAAATTTATTATTGTCAAATAAGTCGACGCCGATGTTTTGATTATAGATGTAACTTAATTTTATTGGATGAGCGTAGCGAAGGTTCCATTTCACTACACTGGAGAAAAAAATCCGGAATGTTTTTTTTTTGTATTTTTGTCTGTTTGTTAACACGATTCCGGCTAAACCGATACTCCAATTGCGATGAAATTTTCTGGAGACCTTCGAAATCTCTGAACTTAGAACTGCACGGTTCGAAAAATCGATCAAAAAATTATTTCTCTTAAAAATCGCAATTTTACGATTTTTTTGTTTTTTGTTTTTGTTTGTATTTTTGTGTGTTTGTTAACATGATTCCGGCTAAACCGATACTCCAATTGCGATGAAATTTTCTGGAGACCTTTGAAATCTCGGAACTTAGAACTGCCACCTTTTTGAGCGCAATCGAAAAATTATTTCTCATGAAAATCGCAATTTTACGATTTTTTTGTTTTTCTTGTTTTTTTCTGTTTGTATTTTTGTGTGTTTGTTAACACGATTCCGGCTAAACCGATACTCCAATTGCGATGAAATTTTCTGGAGACCTTCGAAATCTCTGAACTTAGAACTGCACGGTTCGAAAAATCAATCGAAAAATTATTTCTCTTGAAAATCGCAATTTTACGATTTTTTTCTTTTTTGTTTTTGTTTGTATTTTTTGTGTGTTTTTTTAAACACATTCCGGGCAAAACCGTACTTCAATTCATAAAATTTTCGGGAGATTTTTTGAAACTGGGACTTAGAACTCCCAACTTTCGAGCGCAATCGAAAATTATTTCTCAGAAAATCGAAATTTTTACGTTTTTTTTTCTTTTTTTTTTGTTTGTATTTTTTGGTGTTTGTTAAAACGTTTCCGGGCTAAACCGATCCCCAATTGCGATAAAATTTTTTTGGAGACCTTTTCGAAATCTCTGACTTAGACCTGCCACTTTTTTGGGGTACAATCGAAAATATTTTTCTGAATATCGTACTTTTCGATTTTTTTGATTGTAGTGCGATATTTTCGGACCCCTTAGGGCCGTTCTGACCAGACGGGTGGGGCTACAAAGTTCATATTTTCATACTTTTATGGATGTATTGCTTTCGAAAGAAAAATTTGAAAAAGTTAGCTAGAATCCATGGTTCTAGTGGAGAATGACCCTTGATCTTGTTTTCAATTTAGCATTTTATTTATTTAACCTATTAGTCCTATTAAACGTCTATCCTAATTCATTTAAAAAAAACGATTTACTAGGAGGACAACTTAATAAATCGAATTACACTGATGCAGACACATTTCAGAGGTTAACTGATGATTTCTGACAACATAAAGAAAAATTGTTTTATAGGCCTACTGGGAGTTTTAAATAAATAGCGCTGTAGGAGAAAATTGTGAAAATCATGTTTTTAAGAGTGCATTTGGTGCGTGCACAATAAAATATTAAAATAAAATAATTTTTTTAATTTTTAAACAATCATGGGGGGGGGGGGCGATCGTCCCCCCCATGATTGTATCCGCCACTGTTCTAAGATCCAAGTGTGGAGGTGATGGTGGTTGTTTGTTACGTGTTGTTAGTGTCTGTTGTTTTGAGTTTTATTTTGTGAAAACTTGTGTGCACCTGTTTACAAATTATTAACAATTAAGCACTGCATTAAGGGTTTTTAAGATTTTTTTCTAAAAAAAAAAATGGTTAAAAACATCGCTGAGTAGGCCTAACCCTTCACTTTTACCGGCACAAGTGTTCAAAACATAGGCCTAGACCCTGACTAGTTGTTTAATACCTACACTTATCAGTAAAAAAACTAAAAGTGAGTTATACCAGACCTGGGTTTACTTTTGTCCAAAAAGGAAATTATGTAGGGAGTTAGGAGGGTAGTTTTTGGGCAAAAGTCCTTTTTGGGCACAAATGGTTGACTGCACCAATAGGTGCTCAATGTAAACCACCCTCCTAAACCCCTACAAACTCCTTTTCGATCAAACGTTTATAAGCATTTGCATTAGGCCTATATCGAATATGTGTAGCCTACTGTAGCATCTATCCGCAACAAATCATAGGCTGCTTAAAGTACGTATAGAACCGGTAAGCAAAATATTGATTTTATAAATGTGTTTAGGCCTACTGTTTACTAAATTTTTTTTTGCTCGTTGGCAATGGCCATTTCAAATTTACCGCTTTTCCGCTGCCAACACACTCTGATTTTGATGGCTAGGTACACTAGATTTTTTGACATATGAAAGTTGTCTTGTTTGCCTTCAAAATATTATTTTATTAGGCCTCAAATATCATGGCAAGCAATTCAAAACTTTGTACACCGGGTGTGATTTTTCAGAGGCAATTTCAAGAAGCGGTTGTTCTGCTTTATCAGCATGAGCAGCGCCCGGGTCGCTAGCATATTTGATAAGGTATTTGTTTCTTTACCATTGGCCACTTGCGAGGGCATCAGCTGTGCGACAGTGCTGCGATCCCTCGGGGACCGCCACCTTAACTGGTTCCACCTTTTATATGAGTTTTTTTAGGTTTATAATAACTAGGAAAATGCTTAAGTCCCGCCGCGTTGTTGGATGAGCGTAATTGGTGCATTGAGCTGCCATGTGTTATGCGGATTTTCAGTTGTTCTGTGAAAAAATCATTACTAAGTTGAAGATTTTTTTTAATTAATCGTAATTTTAAAAAAGGAAAAATCGTAATTTTGAAATTTTCATGAGAAATAATTATTCGATTGCGCACAAATTTTACACGAATGTATATGGGTCATTCTCAAATAGAATGACCCTTGTGCTGTCCCACCTTAATATTATTTTTTTTTTAGTTCTGGGTATTGATTTGGATAAATGTTGGTTGTACATTTTCAGAATACTTATAGTTTTTATTAGCTCTATGAATTTTTGCACTTCTATCTTGTAAGGTTGACCTTTAATTCAATGTCGGGTATTGCAAAATGTGTTAAAACCCATGTCCCTATCCTCAAAACCAGAAGTGTTTTTGTAAAATGTTTGACTTTAAGACTAAAATTTATTTAGTCTCTAGATTGGAATTAATGCAGAAATAACAGTTAATAACTGTGTGTTAGTGACTTTTTTTAACAATTTACATTTTCAAACAATAACTAGTGGAAAGTGTTTGTCCCTAATGTGGCAATCATAATAATGTCATGACTGTTACCATTGTAAAAGAGTTTAAATAATTTTTCAAGAAGGCAGTGGATCAATCTAGAAGAAGAAGAAGAACAGCTCCTGACATGGCATCATGGAAGTTTTGTTTTAAATTAAGCTCCTGACATAACGAGTATTTTAATTCAATGTCATGAATGTTACCAAGATAAAACAATTTAATTTGTATTTAATATTTTATTTAACAATTGAGTTAAGTTACAATCAAGTTCCAGCTCATAGCAAACATAACCCTACTTTTTCAAATGGGATTGTTAACAGCTAATGAATTAATGAAGTTGAAATGTCATGCATGTTACTTGTCAGGTATGTTACTTTCAAAAAGTAACATTACCAAGGGCATCGTGGATTACTGCATTAATTTCCTGCAACTGTAGATGTGTTTTGAAGGGAGAGGTTGTAATTCATTGCCATACTCAAAAGTAACAAAACACTTGTTTTTATTGATTTTCAGTGATCACTTGTCAAGAATGTTACTTTTTGTCAAGACCGTTACCCGTAGTGTCTCTTTACTTTAAACTCAACACAAACTTGTTGGATTAGATGGATTTTATCTTTAGGTTGACTGATTTGTACACTAACAATCAACATGATCTTAGAAAAAAATTATTACTGTTAGAAAAGTAACTTTTTTGTCAAGACTGTTACTTTTTGTCAACACCGTTACCCGAGCTAATTATTAAATTAAGTCTTATTTAAAGTTTAAAATAACTGAATCACATTTTTAATCTTATTTATAATATTAATACTTCATTGCTAACAGTGATCTTGATAAAATTTGATTTGCCATTTGTCCATTATTAGTAAGTTAATTACCAGGTTTTGAAATTTGAGTAACATTCTTGACATTTTGGTATTATAAAAAGTGATTAAAATAAAAATGTATATTTTATTGAATGTATTAGTTTTGTGTGATAATGTAACTAAAACTATTGTGCACATGAATATAGATTTAATAAATAACTTCTTACATAAATTGTCACTTTTATGTCCGGTAACAGTCATGACATTTTCGTACACTTGGATTGATGAAAATGCTTGTATGTAAAAAAATTTTGTTTTTTTAGATAAACCCTTTTAGGGCTGTAAGAACAAATTATTGGATAATGTATTGTTAAAGGAGGCATCCAATTTTATGTTATAATTTTTTCTTGCAAGCATTTTTTTCAATATGGTCATTACGTTTGAGAATGACCCATATATTCATAAAATTAAGGTTCTGTGAAAAAATCATTCCAATAGGATAAAGCAATGTAGGTGTTCTAATTCAAAGAACTTGTTTTAAAAAAGAAGAAAAAAGGGTAAAATTTTGATTTTTATAATAAATAGTTTTTCGATTTCGCTCAAATTTTTACACTAATACCTAGGTTCATATAATTAAGGTTATGTGATAAAATCATTCGGATAAAGCATGTAGGTAGGTGTTATAAGCTGAAGAATTTTTTTAAAATTCGAAAAAAATCGTAAAGTTGCAATTTTAATGAGAAATAATTTTCCGATTGCGCTCAAAAACGTGGCAGTTCTAAGTTCAGAGATTTCGAAGGCCTCCATAAAATTTATTTTGTAATTGGAGTATCGGTTTAGCCGGAATCGCAACAACACAACAAATAAACACACAAAAATACATACAGAAAAAAAAAAAAGATAAACATTCCGGATTTTTTTCTCCAGTGTAGTGAAATGGAATCTTCGCTTCGCTCGCTACGCTCATCCAACAATTAACAAGTAACAATAGAAACTTGACAATCACCTACAATGCATTTAAAAAGCACTTTCAAAAGAAAAGTGGTCCTACGCAAACTAAAAACTTACAAAATAGCTCATCCATCAACGCTACGGGACTTTAGCGTTTTCCTAGTTATTTCTATAATATCCTAAAGGGTAATAAATAATGAATCGGTTATAAGTATGATTATGTTTATTGGTCGATATAAATGCATATTACATACATAATAAAAGAGAACATTGAAACTTTTTTGAGATTAGGTATTGATTTACATAATACTACAGTTCATTGGTAATATTTTTGTTCATAATACAGTATAAATTTAGTTTTGCCTTGTTATAGTTATATCAAACTTATTTTCAGACATATATTCCATTTTGAATGGTATGTAATGAGTAAGAAGCCTACCATTGAGGACAATGGTGGAGCACACTCATATTTTTGCTAACTTTAGTAGTCGTGCAGCGGTCAAAGGGACCGGGCTATATTAGTTATAACATTAAACCATGGATCACGAAAGCTTAAGACAAAAAATTAGTTATAACATATATATGTTTAACCTTGGTTTTATAGTAGGCGACTATGACGCTGTGACTTTAGTACTTAAGACAGAAAGAAAAAAAGTTGTCTAAAGTACTTAAGTCACAGCGTCATAGTCGCCTACTATAAAACCAAAGTTAAACATCAAATATCCCAACTCTAGGGTTACAGAGATGGTTTGTCTTTCTCCAGTTAATTTCGTATGTAGTCTAATAGGCAGTGCAATCTGCTCTACACACGTTATAAACAATGTATAAACAGACTCAGAATTGGACAGAGTTAAATTGGTGGCTGCATAGCTCAGTTGGTAAGAGCATGGCCCGGAAAGCCAAGGTCCCGGGTTCGATCCCTGGTGTAGTCACTTTTTTAATATATATATAGCCTATATGTTATAGGCCTAGGCCTATATGAAAAAATATGTAGGTCTAATGAGGTAAAACTGTGTGTGATTTTATAAATATTTTATTTCTGACGTTTCACTCATTGTCATCTGGATCTGTTTTCCCAGATGGCTGTGTTTTAATTGTCACCTTGTACTTTGTTATTCCATTTTGTTTTTGTTTTAAACCTTGATAAAGCTATGTGAAATCCTAGTGAAACGTTGGTAATAAAATATTATTTTATTATAAAATCAACACGCAGTTTTACCTCAAAACATATATTTTCATATCATGTACTGTGAAAGCCTTAAATCTTATATATATATATGGATTGTTGTAGGTTTTCACGGCCCGTCATAGGATAAAAACAAGGATCTTGGGTAAAACCGCGTCGAAAATAAGATGAACCAGGGCAGAACCTGGGCGTCCACCGACGTTTCGTCTGTACTACGTCAGACATTTGCAATGTTGACTGTGACTCTACGGAGGTTGGAGTCACAATGGTCACGCAGCGCCCGCCTTATATAGCCTCGGCTGAAGGTGCGGGGCGGCTAGGTCATATCGTGAAAAGGTGCGGGGCGGCGATGTCATATCGAAAAAATATGTACGGATGGTAGCAATTGAGAAACAAAATAGCACAGCTTACTGTAGTGAAACCTTTTTAGTCCGGCTTCTTGTCATAGGGCCTGATTGGTTGTCTTTTGAAATGTTATTCGTGCTTAGAATTATGGAATCTGAAATTTGCACCACCTCTGAGGGATTTGGCTGAATAGGTCTACGGACTACATTTCGAGGCATGAGTGCAGGTTTCCAAGCAAGAGGGAGGCTCTGGCTATCATCTCTTTTGTTCATGTTATTCGGCCGTTTCTCAATTTCCACAGATTCACGGATAATACGTGGCTTGAGCTGTTGTACAGGACAAATTGTTTTTGTTTTGTCAAAATCAATCACATGCAAGTAAGCTTTAGCATGTTGAGCCAGGGCTGATTTCTTGTCACCTGCTTTCACAGCATTAGAGTGTTCATTTATCCTCACTGCTATGCGTCTGCCTGTTTGGCCTATGTACGTTTGATCGCAGTCGCCACGGAACCTCATAAACCCCTCTTTCTTCCAGATGAACAGAGTCCTTTTCACTTCTCAAAAAGGAGCTGATTTTTCTGTCAGTGGAGAAAATGGTTTCGATGTTCTTAGGATTGAGGATTCTACCTATGACGTCTGTGGTACCCTTGACATATGGAAGAAAAGCTTTTGACCGTGGTTTTTCCTTGTCCTCAGTATCATCCTCAGATTTCTTCAGTTCACGTTTAAACGCTCTGGTTAACACTCTAGTCACCTCGGTCCAGGAACCTTACTGACAAATCTCATTCAAGAGAGGAATTTGACAAGCTCCGTGAAGCTCTATCACTCAATGGTTACTTGGACCGAGACATAACCAGAGCGTTTAAACGTGAACTGAAGAAATCTGAGGATGATACTGAGGACAAGGAGAAACCACGGTCAAAAGCTTTTCTTCCATATGTCAAGGGTACCACAGACGTCATAGGTAGAATCCTCAATCATAAGAACATCGAAACCATTTTCTCCACTGACAGAAAAATCAGCTCCTTTTTGAGAAGTGCAAAGGACTCTGTTCATCTGGAAGAAAGAGGGGTTTATGAGGTTCCCTGTGGCGACTGCGATCAAACGTACATAGGCCAAACAGGCAGATGCATAGCAGTGAGGATAAATGAACACTCTAATGCTGTGAAAGCAGGTGACAAGAAATCAGCCCTGGCTCAACATGCTAAAGCTTACTCGCATGTGATAGATTTTGACAAAACAAAAACTATTTGTCCTGTACAACAGCTCAAGCCACGTATTATCCGTGAATCTGTGGAAATTGAGGAACGCCGAATAACATGAACAAAAGAGATGATAGCCAGAGCCTCTCTCTTGCTTGGAAACCTGCACTCATGCCTCAAAATGTAGTCCGTAGACCTATTCAGCCAAATCCCTCAGAGGTGGTGCAAATTTCAGATTCCATAATTCTAAGCACGAATAACATTTCAAAAGACAACCAATCAGGCCCTATGACAAGAAGCCGGACTAAAAGTTTTCACTACAGTAAGCTGTGCTATTTTGTTTCTCAATTGCCACCATCCGTATATATTTTTTCGATATGACATCGCCGCCCCGCACCTTTTCACGATATGACCTCGCCGCCCCGCACCTATTTTCTATATAACCTCGCCGCCCCGCACCTTCAGCCGAGGCTATATAAGGCGGGCGCTGCGTGACCATTGTGACTCCAACCTCCGTAGAGTCACAGTCAACCTTGAAAATGTCTGACGTAATACAGACGAAACGTCGGTGGACGCCCAGGTTCTGCCCTGGTTCATCTTATTTTCGACGCGGTTTTACCAAGATCCTTGTTTTTATCCCATATATATATATATATATATATGTTTAACTTTGGTTTTATAGTAGGCGACTATGACGTTGATATGTTAGTACTTTAGACAGAAATTAAAAAAGTGACTACACCGGGGATTGAACCCGGGACCTTAGCTTACTGGGCTATGCTCTTACCAACTGAGCTATGCGGCCACCAATTTAAAACTGTATAATTTTGGTCTGTTTTGTACAATGTTAATAACGTGTGTAGGGCATATTAGACTGCCTTTTAAACTACATACAAAATTAACTGAGAATTACAAACCATGATACAAAACAGACCAAAAATTAGACAGTTTTAAATTGGTGGCCGCATAGCTCAGTTGGTAAGAGCATAGCCCGGTAAGCTAAGGTCCCGGGTTCGATCCCCGGTGTAGTCACCTTTTTAATTTCTGTCTAAAGTTATATATATATATATATACTAATATATATATATATATATATATATATATATATATATTGGTAATCAAACTTATTATAACTCGGAAACTTGAAATTTCAAATTATGTCATATTATATCCAAGAAAACCTTTGTAAAAACTTTTTATGTCTCGCTACCCGTTGATATAGTTCTACGGTATTTAAAAAAAATGACATATAAAAATATATACTTAATTATAATTAATAAATTATATATTATATTTAGTATATTATATATATATTTTTATTATATAGGCCTGTGTGTTAGGTTTTAGATTTTCTCAGACTTATGTAATGTTATAATTCACGCTTTTCTGGGTTGTGTTACACGATAATAATTGAGTTGGTGGTTTGCACACTACAGTAATAACTATAGCCTAAATATGTTTGCTTTACGTTCATAATGTTCTGTAATAAGTACAGTAGGCCTACATACATTACATTTGCTTTACTTTTTACTTTGTATGTTTAGGCTTTACGTATAATCTCTGTTGGGATGTCACCTTTATGCTTTCCTTTTACTTACTTTATTTATTACTTTTAATTTTATTGTTTTGTTTATTACTGATAATTGAGGGTCCGAGTGCATAAACCAGCTACTGACGATTGAGTTTTTGAAAAATGATCATTTGCTATATAAATTTTCCATAGTAAAAGCAAATTTTTTTAAAATTAAAAAGAAATATTGACAAGCCTGGGGTATTTAAAAAAAAATTAAAGCCAAACCTTTCAGAAAAACTACAAAAATAATTTCTTGGAGCCTAATAATGTCAGTTAGCTGGTTTAGGCTATGCATGTGGACCCTCATTGTTTGAATTGAATTTGGTTATTTCAATAGTAATTAAGTTTATTATTCTTTTTGAACCAAGTCGTTTACACCTTGATCTGTTGGGGGAAGTGCATTTAAGGATTCACGGTTCAGCCCGATTACCCGAGAGGAGTTCCCGAAGCTTCACGTGTCTGTGTCGATCCTGCGACATTTTGAGGACGGCGCCGACTACCTAGACTGGGAGGTCGGCGTTCACGGCATTCGCATCGAATTCCACAACGAAAAGGGCAGCAAGCGCACGGCGACCTACTTACCGGAGGTCGCTCCAGAGCAAGGTACACAGTTTAACCCATTGAACCATCAGTAGTCCGACTTCCATGTTACACCATTAGTACCAATTGTGCACTTTTATATCGAGGTCCAAATTTTTTTATGCGTGTACTTCACCCCCAAATAGTCATTTTTAGACCGGGAGGCCATTCGTCTCGCCATTAATTTAGCTATGGCGGCCATCTTTAAAGATGGCGACCATGGGGAACTCAAATATGGCATCAGAATTAGCAATTTTGTTACTAAATTTCACTGGTTTCTACGACAGCCGAGTTGACTGTAATAACATGTATAGAGATTAAATTTTTTTGTATGCGTGTACTAGACACCCTAGTAGTCAGTTTGAGACCGGGAGCCCATTCGTCTCTCAATCCATTTACCTATGGCAGCCATCTTTAAGGGCGTCTGTAGTGTAATTAAGACTACCACCTTTTGACGGAATCTTGGCATATGTGGCACCATTTTTAGTATTAGATCGACCATCATGAACTCAAATATGGCAGTAGAAATAGTAAACCTTGGATTTTGAGGCTGTAAATTGCAAATTTTACACATTTTGAGGCATTTTTGTTACAAAATATTACTAGGTCCTACAATAGCCAAATTGACTAATAACATGTATAAAGACCAAATTTTTTTTATGCGTGTACTAGACACCCCAATAGTCAGTTTGAGACCGGGAGCCCAATTGTCTCTCAATCCATTTACCTATGGCAGCCATCTTTAGATGGCGTCTATTTTAGACTACCACATTTTGACGGAATCTTGGCATGTGGCACCATTTTAGTAATAAATCGACCATCGGGAACTCAAATATGGCAGTACAGTAAGACCTCGTTCATCCGAGGTGGATGGGACCGAGCTATGCTCGGTTAATGAAAAACTCGGATGATCCAGACTTTCTTGTTTAACTCCTCCTAACAGGGCCCTAGGAAATGAAAGTGATATCTTAAGTGTAAAACTTGTGAAATACCATTAAAAGTACATAAATATAAACAGCATCTTAGTGATGACATCAGCAGCCAACTGCTTTGCTGATAGAATGAATGTGTGGTCTCACTATCTTATCACGTAACGTAAACAAAACAATGCAGGCAGTGAGAGACTTGGCCCGAAGCCAATGGACTGATGGTGAGCTAGCGATCCTACTTCGTGGCGTGAGATAGATGGGGGGGGGGTGATGGTTATCTCCGAGTCTGTAGCTCTTGACTGGATGTCGCATTGCAAGTTCCATTCTCCCATTCCCATTCATAATCATAGCCAGCCTC
The DNA here is from genome assembly GCA_024449915.1 of Sweltsa coloradensis. NCBI lineage: Eukaryota > Metazoa > Arthropoda > Insecta > Plecoptera > Chloroperlidae > Sweltsa > Sweltsa coloradensis. The sequence continues at coordinate 64,805 of JAMZAV010002821.1, read as the reverse complement.
TATCATGTCGTCTTCAAGGCCATATTCTCTCTTTATCTCTCCCTCCCTCTCTTCTCTCTCTCTCATCCACCATCTTTGAGCAGGGCCGCGGCGGCGGCAAGTACTCACAAAGACCAATATGAGCACTGACTCAAATTTCTCTGGCACCCTACCCTTGACCCCCAACCCCACTTACAACTAGGGATGGCACTTTGACCGGTCAAATAAAAAGTGGTCAATTGACCGGACAATTGACCAAAAGTCGGTCAAATATAAAAAAGGTATATTTTGCTCTATTGTGGCAGGATACTTACGAAAAAATGTTTTTGCAACAAAGTTAGGCTAATCAATATACGTGATGAACGTTCAATGGTAATAATTATTGATGGAAATGAGTGAATGAGTGTAAATGAGTGAATTTACTAGAACTTTGTGTGCTCACTGTCAAAAAGTATAAAGGGCAACAACAGTGACTTGTCCAATTTCAAATTTGTAAGGGAATGTTATGTAACAAAAGTTGACTTTCCTTTGAAGAATGAGTGATGCCAAATAAATAAGTACAAATATTACTTTGACCAATTATTTGACCGGTCAATTGACATTATTTGACCGGTCAATTGACCGGCTTGCCATCCCTACTTACAACTCACGCTCTGTGCAATTCTTACGTGACACGTCATTGTAGTAACAGCATACTGCATGATGTTCAGATGTACAGAACCAGTGGCGACTCGTGCTATTGTGCGCTGGTGCTGTAGCACCACCACCATAAATCATCCATCTCCATTTAACTACATTTTTGATAAGTTCAATGTGTATGTATTGTAATATTAAGTATTCAAAACATGGGCGCCGGCAGGAATTTTAGCAGGGGGGGGCAGGGGGCAACAACCACAATTTGTAGTTTCGTTGGGCAAGCACGGGGGGTTTGGGGGGCGGAGCCCCCCAACAATAGCGCCGCAGGCGAAATTTTTGAAAATCAGGTTTTTTGAATGCATTTGGTGGGTTTTAGATAGAAAAAAGTAGTGGGCTGAATACGATACCGAAATTATGTAATTTTTGTGCAGTAGATACTAGAAAGTAAACAAAAAAACATTGTGTCTCAACTTTTATACGGTTACTAAAATGGGTTATGAGTTGAAAATGAAACACACGTTTTAAAAATAAAGGCTATATTTTAATTGCATAAAATTATAATGAATGTGACTGTTTTGATCATATTTTCTTTTTTTACATAAACTGCAACTTGTAAGTTCTCTCCAGTTGCAATGCAATGTGGAATAAAAATATAAAACATAAACACGTTCTTAGAGGTCTACATCGACTAATAATATACTAGCCTACAAATCATAGAAACGATATCTTGTTACATTATTATTATTTATTTCAATAAATCATACACATAATATCACATAACATAAAATAAATGGAAAACGGGCGTGATTGACTACACCCAAAAAGGAAAAATGCGAAATTTCAATGCATTACTAAGTAGCCTACAAACATAAACACAAATTTCTATTTAAATAAAGAATAAATTATTGTAGCCTACCGTGTTCTGGGGGTCTATTTACTAAACTCTAAACGACATGCTAAGTTACATCTAATTATCATTTGTGCCGCTAGTACCAACTTAAAATACCGCCAAATTCAAATGCAGCACACGCACCGCTAACTTTGATGAACTCGCAAAAAAAAATAAAATAACTAGCAACACTCCGCCCCCGATCAGGTCATTAAATATATTAATATTATTAATATTAATTTTCAATTGAATTTCGGTTTCACGAATACATTAATTTATATGTAATAAACGCATATCGCCAGTTAAAATTTATTTTTCCTGAAATCCAGGGGGGGGCAAGCGCCCCCCTTGCCCCCCCCTCCCGGCGCCCATGATTCAAAAGTATCCGCGGCCGTGCTGCAGAGATGACGCTGATGATCAACTTTTTCATACCGCGTAGTACAGGGTGGTGATGGTTTTTAACCAAGCATTATAGAAACCTGCGATGTGCTCCTCGCCGAATTCGACGACTTTTAAGCCCTTTTAGCACGCAACGACAGGGAATAACATGGTAAAACGAAACGCAAACCGGTCTTCTGGTGCTGTCGAGACTCGGGCACCTCGCTCTGTATAGGTTCGCCCGCTAGCCGCCCACCCTTGCAATCACTTCACATGCACATGCAGAGTCTTTGTAAAATCAGTGTTGTAATATTGTAAAACCCAAATCTCCTGTTGGCATTTCCATTTAATAAGTCCTAGTTTTTCTTCATCTAAATTTAATTTAAAAGATACGAGTTCTCGTTGCTCTCCGCTGAGATTTAGAAAGTAAGCACAGGTAATTGTTGTTTTTAAATTGATTGTAGGCCTATAGTTTAATTGTTTTTCAATTAATTTTATTTGTGTGGAGGAGGTGGGAATTGTGACAACCTCAGACACCCTTCCTTCCCTGTCACACATAAACCCACATGCATGATTTACGTTTGCTGTATATTAGCACCAACCACCTGTTATAATGTCCACGAGCCGCCACTGTACAGAACATAACATTTTGGCCTAATTTAAAAAATAGCGCGCCTGAAACCAGCTCGGATAACACGGAGTCTCGGTTAATCGGAGCTCAGATGAACGAGGTCTTACTGTATAATTAGTATTTCGTGGATTTAGAGGCCGTGAATTTCAAATTTTAAACAAATTATGGCAATTTTGTTACAAAATATCACAAGTTCCTACGATAGCCGAATGGACTGTTACAACGTGTTTCGAGGTCAAAATATTTTTATGCCTATTCGCGGTTAAAAGTTAAACCTAACCAGGTAGCAGCACGGTCGTATGCCAGCATGGCCATCCGAAGGCAGATAAAAACACGGGCTGCAAAGGGAGCAAGTGTGTTTGTTTTTCATGCTTTAAAGCATAATATTTCATTGTAAGCGTCAGTTCTGGAAGTATTTCCACTTTCCAGTAGTTGGGTACGATGGGCTAGGACAATCACTATATTTTGTAACCATCAACTGCAAAATAACTAGCAAAATAAGGAATTTTATCTCGTAATTTGCAGACGTGTAAAATCCTATGGGCAATGTGTTTGCAGTAATTTTACCTTGATGGCAATACTGCAAATTTTGCATGATTATTGGCCTTTACTAATAGGCCTATGATATGTTATTTTGTATCACACATTATTTCCCCATCCCCACCCCCGGAAGTATTTTTTGTGGGTTCCCCGCGAATAAATTATCAAACTCGATTTGTTATTAAATTTGTGTTTTGTCACGCCATTGAAACCTCTTATAACACAAGTCTCACATTTTAAAAGCCCCCCCCCCCCCCCCCCCCCCGCACCCGGCTAAAAGTTTAAAGTTATGTATGAAATATGAATTGCACCGGCTTTCACTAAACTTTATATATAGGCCTAGTACTATTATTACATAATACGCATAGTTCTACTAATATTGTTAAGTCCTAGAATTGTTTTGTTGTTGTTTTGGTTGAGATTATAAAGAAAATGAATTGAAATTGTATTGTATGCGTTTTATTTTTAGCTTGACAGCTATTTTACATCCTACTTACATATATTTTCTAGTTATTTAATATCCACTCACGACATTTACTTTTAAACATTCCAACACTTTTGATCTCTCTCAAATCTCTTGATAATAACTTATTATTATACTGTCTTAATATTATTGGATGAGCGTAGCGAGCGAAGCGAAGATTCCATTTCACTACACTGGAGAAAAAAATCCGGAATGTTTTTTTTTTTCTTTCTTTTTTTTTGTATTTTTGTCTGTTTGTCCACACGATTCCGGCTAAACCGATACTCCGATTGAGATGACATTTTATGGAGGCCTTCGAAATCTCTGAACTTAGAACTGCCACGTTTTTGAGCGCAATCGAAAATTTTTTTCTCATGAAAATCGCAATTTTACGATTTTTTTCAATTTTTTTAAAAATTTCTTTGTCTTTTAACACCTACATGCTTTATCCGATTGTAATCATTTTTTCGCAGAACCTTTATTTTATAAATTAATATATTAGTGTAAAATTTGAGCGCAATCGAGAAATTATTTCTTATAAAAATCGCAATTTTACGATTTTTTTTAAATTACGATTAATATATATATAAAAAAAAAAAAATAAAGTTAATTTTTAATTTAATTAAATTTAATTTAAAAAAATTTCAACTTAGTAATGATTTTGCCACAGAACAACAGACAATTCGCATAACACATGGCAGCTCAATGCACCAATTATGCTCATCCAACAACGCGGCGGGACTTAAGCGTTTTCCTAGTTAAATAAATAATAAAATATAGATTTTTGCCCAAAAATAATTAAGTCTAGGCATAAGTTGCTGTTCACGGCAGCAGTTGGTACAAATCTCTTGGTATATAGGAATAAGAAATCAAGGTAGGCTAGTTTACATTCAATGCACTGCACAAATTAAAAAAATATTATTAGGGGCATATATTATTAATAATAAATAATAATTTTAAAAATTCCATATTATATCTATACCCATCATCAATTATACCATTAATGTGATTTGCATAATGGTACTCAGTATCCTTGGGTTTAGAATGTTGAACCCAAAGACGGTATACATAGCTCTTAGCCCACTTTATTTATTTATTTATTTATTTATTTATTTGGACAACAAATAACAATACAAAGTACAGTTAAAGTTTATAACAGTTTTCACCGTGTAGTCCATTTTTGCTAAACATAGACTAGTTGTTACATAAGTATTAATATAATATAATTAGGTACGTATTTACAAAATAGTATAGGCCTATAGCCTATTATATGGTACCTCCTACTAATAATAAAATATAGCAATTATTAGGTAGTTCTGTCTGTCATAAAGTCTTTTATGCTGTAGTATGCCTTTTGTATTAGGAATTTAGTTAGTTCATTTTTGAATTTGATGTGTTCTGTTATGTTTTTTATTGATTGGGGGAGTTTATTGAATAGAGTTTATTCAATAATCAGAGTTTTTTTGACCTAGGTTTTACGATATTGGTTAAGATGGAGGTTATTTTTGTTCCTTGTGTTGTGGGTGTGTATGCCACTGTTGAGTGTGAGAGTGTGGATGTTTTTTCTTATGGCTAAAATTGACTTGAGAATGTAAAGGCATGTAACGGTAAGAATGTTTAGTGTAATAAAGTAGGGTTTGCAATGCTCCGTCGGCTTAAGGGTACATAATGCCCTGATTGCTCGTTTTTGCGTGATGAATACCTTGTCGATATGAGTCGATATTCCCCAAAATTCGATTCCATATCTCAAGTGCGATTCAAATAGAGAAAAGTAACATATTTTAGCAGTTGATATGTTGCTTATTTGTTTGATGCTCTTAATTGCAAAACAAGCTGAGCTGAGTTTTGGTATTAGGGTGTTGATGTGGGCATGCCAGGTTAAGTTGTTATCTATTGTTATTCCCAATAATTTTGCTTGTGTAGATGATTCTACTGTGGATTTATCATGTGAATTTGTAATGCAAGGTATTTGGTTGAGTGATTTGTTTTTTTGGAATGAATGGAATTGAATAAATTTGGTTTTTGATGAGTTTAGCAGTTGTTTGTTCACCGTAAAACCATTCGGTGGATTCGGTAATTCTTTTATCTGCCTTCTCTTGAAGTTGTATTGTCTCATTAGCGGTAATACTTGTAGTGAAGTCATCTGCAAAAAGCTCTGCATCCTCGATGTTATCAGGTAGATCATTAACAAAGATGATAAAAAATAGTGGGCCAAGGATTGATCCTTGTGGAACGCCACAAATTACTTTTTCATAGTCAGATCTAGTCTTTGTAAGTTTGTTGTCTTTTAGTTCAGTCATTTCGACGCATTGCAGTCGGTCAGTCAGGTAAGAAGTTATAAGCTTTAGACCATTCCCACGTATGCCATAGTACTCTAGTTTGGCTAGTAGTATTGTATGGTCAACACAATCAAACGCTTTTGTGAGGTCGCAGAATATACCCAATGTGGGTAAATTTAGGTCTACTGCTCCGACAACAGTTTTAAGAAATCTACTGATTGTGTCGCTTGTTGATTTGCCTTGTCTAAATCCATTTTGCCTCTCTGTTATGGTATTAAACTCGTCCAAAAATGAGACCATTAGTGTGTATATTATGGTTTCTAATATTTTTGAAGCTGCTGGAAGAATGGATATTGGTCTGTAGTTACTGGTTATGTTTATTTTCTTTTTTGAATATAGGGATTATTTTGATATTTCAATGCTTGAGGAAAGACACCGTCCTCCAGGCAAGTATTGAAAATATCAGACAATGGTTCAGCTAATTCATTGATACATCTTTTGAATACCATAATTGACAAATCATCGATTCCCGTAGAGTATTTAGGCTTTAGTTTTAGTACTATATCTTTAATTTCATTTGGGGTTGTTTCATAAAAGTAAAGGGAGTTACTTGGGCTTTTGTTTGTCTTTGTTAGGTAAGTTTGAAAATTGTGGTTTTTATTGTTTCCGCAAGTAGGCCAAGTTATGTTATTTGTTAATAGAGATGCTTCCGTCGTGAAGTACTTATTGAAGGTAGTGGCAATTTCAAAGGCGTCATTTATTAATGAGTTTTTGTTATTGAGTAAAGTTATATTTTCATGGCGCTTTTTCGGTTTACGATTTATTTCTGTTTTATTACGTTCCATATAGATTTTGATTTATTGTCTGTAGTTGTTATGATTTCTCTTATGTGGCCAATTTTTGCATTTTTTAGAACCTTTTTGTAAATTCTCAAGTATGTTTTGATATATGTTTGCAAAAATGGCACATTTGGGAAATGAGATTTAATATATAAGAGACTTCTTTTATTTGTACTTGAAACCTTAATACCTTTGGTTAGCCAATTCTGCAATTTATAGGTTGATTTATTTTTTATTGTTTTAAAGGGCAATTTCATTATAATAGGAGAGCAGTTTGTTTGAGAATTCATTGTATTTATCATCTGCTGTATGTGCTTGTGTTACACACTCCCAATTTTCTTCTGTTAAGCTTCAGCTAGGTTATTTAAGGATTTGACATTTGTTAGACGTATAATTTTGTAGTTTGAGGTAGCTGATATTGTTGAAATTGTATTGCAATTTCTTGTGCGTAGTGGTCAGATATTCCAAAGTCAATTACTTGTGAGATAAAAGGGAGTGTAGTGTTAGTTGCTATATTGTCAACGATTGTTGAGGAATTCCACCTTGGATCAATTCTGGTAACATCTTTTATGGTGAGCTGCATGTTGCATGAGTCAAGAAGATTAGTAAGCTGCTCTTTATTAGGGTCCTTACTATTTTGTGAGACATCTACATTGAAGTCTCCTAGAAATATTAGATGTTTATTTGTTTTTTGCAGTTTAGATAGGATGAGTTCAGTTTTTTCCAGAAAGTTTTGTATTTGGCCATTTGGAGATCTGTACATGGCTACTACTACAAAGTTACATGTTTTATGTTTATTTATATTTATGTTTAGTTCAATACAGGCACATTCAATATCAAGATCGGCACTATATTTATTAATAATCGGTTTAGGAATAGTATGTTGTAGCCATTTCTGGTTTGCAAAGATTGCTACACCTCCATGTAAATGCGTTTTTCTACAATAAGATGATATTAGGGTATAATTTTCAATTGATATGCTATTTAAATCATCGTATGTCTTCCAATGTTCGGATAAGCATATTATGTCTATAGTTTCATTCTTATTGTATTGATTTTCTAGTATAAGGTTTATTTTAGGCCTTTGTGGTTTAGATATGTTAGTGTTATGTAATGAGGGGGGTATGTGTTCTACATGTTCTTTGCTTTTTTTGCTTTCCTGGTGATGTGATGGTGAAATATGTAGTGCGTTAGTGAATTGATTTTTTTTACACGTATTTGTGTCAATCTGTGATTTGTCTAAGGTGAGTATAGTAGGGGTGGGACTGTCCAAAAAGGGTAACATGGGTAAGTTAATTCTGTTAATTCTTGTAGTGTCATGTCTGGGTCGGTATCAAATCCTCTGAAGTCTTCATTTAGTGAGTCATCTAGTGAGAAAGAAGTATCTACAGAGATTTCCAGTTGTAAAGAAGCGTCATCGTTGGTTGGATCTGTCGACTCTGGTAAGCATGGGTCTAACTCGAGGCTCGCTTTAGACTCGGACGTGACAGTCATGGCTCTGAAATTGGACACGGGCGTGTCCCTCTCGATGTTAGGCTCTGGTCTGCCGGTCTCGACGGTCACTTCGGACCCAGACATGACTGCCCCAGTGCTTGAATTTAACACGGATGTGTCCTTCTTTGTGTTAGGCTCTGGTCTACCGGTCTCGATGCTCGCTTCGGACCCGGACATGACTACCGCAGCGCTCAAATTTGACACAGGCGTGTCCCTCTCGATGTTGGGCTTTGGTCTGCCGGTCTCGACGGTCACTTCGGACCCAGACATGACTGCCCCAGTGCTTGAATTTAACACGGATGTGTCCTTCTCGGTGTTAGGCTCTGGTCTACCGGTCTCGATGCTCGCTTCGGACCCGGACATGACTACCGCAGCGCTCAAATTTGACACAGGCGTGTCCCTCTCGATGTTGGGCTTTGGTCTGCTGGTCTCGACGGTCACTTCGGACCCAGACATGACTGCCCCAGTGTTTGAATTTATCACGGATGTGTCCTTCTCGGTTGTACCGGGCTGTGACAGATTTTCCGCGGAAGCTTCTAAGGTCACAACTGTGGCACTGGTCTGCAACTGGCTCCCTGTGGCAACTTCTGATGAGGTCACGACTGCAGTATTCATTTTCTTTCTTGCACTGCGGTGTGTGCTAGGCCTAGCAGGTCTATACTGCCAGGTTGGGAGACGTTTGGGGTCTGGTCTCCATTGCATTGTGCAACTTATTTCAGTGATCATCTCGTGGAGTTTTTGGTATCCTTCCTTATTTGGATGGAGTCCGTCGTGAGAAATATTAGAGGGTGACACCCATCGGTTAGTATCGATGTAGACCGCACCAAGGGTATTGCATGCCCATCTAATATTGGAGTTTATCTCGTCAATCAGGTGATTTGCTGTGTCTTTGCGATAGACTATACTGGTATAGGCTATGTTTGAGTTCGGATATTTTTGTTGGACTGTGCGTATTAATTGATATATATTGTCCATGATTTGCATTGGTTCCTTTGATTTAACTGAATTTGTGCCATTTTGTATGATTATTGTTTTGGTATATGGGTTTCCAGAATTTGTGTCTTTGATTTTCTGCTGCAGCTGGTGGGGTTGAATCCCTGGGTGGACTTCAAGGGAATATTTCTTGTTGGATTCAAGGCCTATATGCTCACATCCTTTGAACATGGAATCGCTAATCACGAGAGTGTTGCATCCACTTTCAAGGTCGTGCGCAAGATCACGGCTGGGTTCTAGGTTTGGCTTAGAACATTTTTTTCTAGTTCCTACGGCTTTTCTGAGGGGTGGATAAACATCTTTGTCCATTAGGTTGGTTAGGGGTTGGTACCTATTTCTTGTTTTAATATCAAGGACTGAAGTTGGGCCTGGGCCTTGTGTGGTTGTAGTGGGAATGTTTGGCCTAGTTGAAGGAAAGTTTGGCCTACTGTTGCTTTGATTTACCTTAGGACGTGTGTTAGTGCAGATAGATTTCGATGAGCTCCAATTCCAGCCCGTTTGGCATACTTCGGTTTTGGGCTCGTCAATCATGTAGCTTGAATTGCACCTAAATGGAGGCCTGGGTCCATCATTTCCAGAGGAGTTTCCTTGGTTTGGTTTTGAATTTGAATGTAGGCCTATTCTTAAGCCTTCGCGTTGATTAGGGCCTAGGAATGGAGGCCTAGGTCTATCATTTAGGCCTATATAAGAGTGTTCTTGATCAGGTTGCCTACAGCACATCATTGTAATGAATTAATTACCATTATATGGTATTGGTATGACGTTTATCGGTTGGTGGTGTCCATGAAACTGATTACAGTTGCAAAAAATGTGTATCAAGGTATAGGAATAGAGCTCCCAACTTACCCACAGTAATGCACGGAATAATATACACATGCATACTTTTTGTTTCATTACGCAACACAAAAATGTGCATTTCTAATTGTATGACCTTTCTTGCTTGCTAAATAATAAACATGTTCGAGTAAATTCAATCTCGAGTTGACCGTGACGGTACAATATTGCATTGGTTCAACATTGAATGCCGCCATGTAGCCGCACCGTATCTGCCTTAGAGCAGTTCTCCAGTTGACCGCCAGATGTCAGCCACTTTGCTTTTAAACGCGAATTACTAGACACCCAAATACGAAGTAATTTTTAGAGTATTCGTCTCTCAATCCATTTACCTATGGCGGCCATCTTTAAAGATGGAACAGTGATATTTTGTAACAAAATTGCCTTAAAATGTGTAAAATTTGCAATTTTAGGCCTCGAAATCCACGGAATACTAATTATACTGCCATATTTGAGTTCTCCATGGTCGATTTTATGGGGAAAAGTGGTGCCACATGCAAAAATTCTGTCAAAATGTGGTACCGTCTTATTACACTATAGACGCCATCTTTAAAGACAGCCGCCATAAGTAAATAGATTGAGAAGTCGAATGGGCTCCCGGTCTAAAACTGACTATTGGGGTGTCTAGTACATGCATAAAAAAATATGGTCTCTATTAGGGATGACTTCGGGTCGAAAAATCCGGAACCGGATCCGGTTCGGAACCGGTTCCTACACATATTTTTCTTTCTCAATTTTCGTAAATTTGAATCTGCGCGGGCTAATTTCGATTGAAAACATGGGCGGGGCGATAATCGATTCGAATTTCGATAGGGGGCGGAGCCGTGTCCCAGACATTGTAAGAACTGCTAAGTGAGAACAGTTGAACAAACAATGGCCTACAAGATTGTTTGCTTTCGTTTTCGTTCATAAAGTTTGGATTATGTGATCTTAACCCTCCGTCACTCGCGCGGAATTTCTTAACACCATCCCTCGCGTGGGGTTTCTCAAACCCCAAATTATTTTGGGCTGTAATAAGTGCAGTAGGATGTTTTGGGTATTTCTTTCTGTGCTCATATGATTTGTGGAACTACTATGTAGGTGGTTGTTACTGGGAGGACAGTGAAATAAAATGCCAATTTACCTTTTTGTATGAAATATTTTTTTATTGTATTTTTCAGATTAAAAAAATGGACATTTTCAAAATATTCAAAAAAGGTGTCAAAATAATGCAATCAAAAGTTTTGTTTCACTTTTTAGTAATAAACATGAACCAGTAAGTAAATTGCAAGAAGAATTTTTCCAAAATTCCAAAATTTCTAAATTTAAGCCAAAATAGCATTGAGTTTCCCTATGCAGTTGAAGTAACGTGATCACTCGCGCGGGGTTTCAGGAACCCCAGCCACGTTCAGACCGGAAATATAACGACACTAAAAGCCCTAATGATTGGAGGGTTACAAATTTCACTAACAGATAGAGTGACTTGAAGGTACTGAGAATCTAGAGTTCGTAAAGCAGTCCAATGCAGAGAAACAGAGTCGAATGTAGACCCTGGGGTTTGTAGAACCCCACGCGAGTGATGGAGGGTTAAACGTGAAAAATAGAATAAGTATATGATGTTATTAACAAGTTCTGCAATGTTATTATAACACAACACATGGGCCTAGGCTAAGCCTAGGCTAAGCCTAGGTCAAAATTGTGACACAACATTCATAGAGCCTAGGCCTAGGTTTAAGAATTTTGCAACCACGGGTGTTTCTGGCTCATTTATTCTCGTCTGTGCCTAGACCCTTGGCAACTTTTAGGTTAAAAATAGAACCGGTTCCGAAAAAAGGGAACCGGATCGTAATGGAACCGGTTCCGAACCGGTTTCCGGGTACCCGAAGTCATCCCTACATGTGGCACCACTTTTTCCTTTAAATCGATCATGGGGAACTCAAATATGGCATCAGAATTAGTATTTCGTGAATTTTGAGGCAGTAAATTGCAAATTTTACACATTTTAAGGCAATTTTGTTAAGAAATATCAATGGTTTCTACAACAGCCGAGTTGACTGTAATAACATGTATAGAGACCACATGCCAAGATTTCTCCGAAATGTGGTATATTACACTTTGGCGCCATCTTTAAAGATGGCTGCCATAAGTAAATGGATTGAGAGTCGAGTGGGCTCCCGTTCTCAAACTGACTATTGGGGTCTCTAGTACATGCATAAATATTTTTTGATCTCTGTTCATGTTATTACAGTCAACTCGACTGTCGCAGTAACCAGTGAAATTTAGTAACAAAATTGCCTTAAAATTAAGGCTGGGCATCGACATCAATTAATCGATGTTTTATCGATGTCGGGAGTATTTTTCGACATCGATTTTTTGTGTGTAAATCGATGTTTTTTAAAATTAATTATGTAATTTTTTTTTTTTTGAAATTTTCAATTCCCGCTTAAAACGTCTGAAAATTCATTTTTTCGCGATAATTTCATATTCCAATTGTTACGTCGCAATTTGAGGTAGGCCTACTCTCAACAGTTACGTAAACACTTCGCTCGCGTAAGTTTGAATGTCCCGCCGCTGAGCGCTAGAGCGGCCTTGTATCTGTTGCCTAGCAACGGGAGGACCACTCCCCTCACGCCGCCACTCGACGCGCCGATCGAGGCAAGGCACTAGACTCTCGCGCTCTCTCTCTCTCGCTTCACCGCTCCCTCTCTCTCACTCCCTCGTGGGAGGGGCATCGAGGGGCCCGTCACAGGCGCGGCCAATCCGCGACCAGCGCCGACACAGCGCGCAATTCAAATTTATGCAAAAGCGAGAAAAGGGCGTTAATGTCGATAGTATATCGTAATATGATTAAAAAGTGATACTTTTTTTGTTGGGATTTTTTCATGCGATTTTATTCTCATTTCGGCGCAATTATCGATATGAAAGTTTGACTTTTTTTTTTTTTTTTAAATCGATTTTTTCAATTTTGATGTCGATGTTGAAAATTTTTCGACATCGCGGTTCGACATTGATTATTTGACTTTGATGTCGATGTTGCTATTTAACATCGATGCCCAGCCTTACTTAAAATATGTAAAATTTGCTATTTACGGCCTTGAAATTCACAAAATTCTAATTCTGATGCCATATTTGAGTTCCCCATCCATGGTCGATTCAATGGAAAATGTGGTGCCACTTGCCAAGGTTCCTCCAAAATGTGGTGTCTTATTACACTTTGGCGCCATCTTTAAAGATGGCCGCCATAGCTAAATTAATGGCGAGACAAATGGACTCCCGGTCTAAAATGACTGTTTGGGGGTGGAGTACACGCATAAAAAAATTTGAACCTCTATATAAAAGTGCACAATTGATTCACACCCATGCCAGACTCTAGTATAGTTTGCTTATTTTGCCCCTGTGTAAGCAGTTAAAATTACATTCTGTGTGGCTGGCATCCTGCCTAATCTATAAAAATGTAGGCCTAGGCCTATGGTTTTTATTTGTTTTGTTTTTTGCATTTTGCATGCTCAAGGTTCACAAAAATTCTGGAATATTGAGTAGGCATTGCAATTTGCAATCTTACTTTGTAGGTACCAGTACTTTGTATGAGCCATGTTTTCCATAGTATTTTTATGCATTTAAAAATGTGTTCTATAATGATGTGTTCTATAATGATGTTTCATGAATAAAGTATAATACCTCGTTTTATGGAGAAATACTACCTTTGTGAAATCCCTATAGTTTAAATTTTAATCAACAATCAAAATCAATGCATAGTGATTAGTGAAACATGGCTCTGTCCCTCATCTAGCTACGACTTTTCCTACTTTTAACAATTTGATGCTAGATGTCTCTGTTGTAACGGAGTCCGTCATCTTTATATACGTAGAGGCTCAATCTGTAGATGGTGAAATTAACTCTGTTTGTGCGTTATCTTAGATGTAGCCCTATGCCAAATTAATCGCGTCTTGAGCGAGCGAATGGCAGAGAAAGTTTTAATAAGAAAGAGAGACAAAGCCCAAACAATGTAGTCCTAATAAAATAAATTGGTATAGGGACCGAGATTAGCCACTGAGCGCGCCACTAAAAATACACGCAGCGCTCTGGGCGGCCACTGGGGGAACAAGTTGACTGAATCACATGTAGAATTTGACATTGCTGTAATGGCTATAACAACGCGAATTGTGTTATTAAATGTGGTTTTCAGAAGGTTCATGCAGTATATGAAAACAAACAATCGCTTATCATCTTATTATCATTTTTCTGAAAAAGTATAGGCCTAAAACACCATTACAAAAATAGTTTTAGTTGCTAAACATCATGATTAAAAGTGGATGTTTTTGTTTGCAATTCCAAATGATTCACAACTTGACTAGCCCCTATCCAGAGCTTTTAGAGACAAAATCCTGGCTGACACGTGAAATAAGACAGAGAATCGTGATTTCAGTGTATTAACAAGTCAACGAAGATATCACTAGAATAGGAAATAAATACCTAAACACTCACAATATATCACGAAGTTCACTCGCAACACGCCGCAAGGTCTAAGCCTATGTTTCGTGAATAATTGATTTGAAGTGCATTAGGCCTAGTAACCTACATTAAAAATGTCCCAGGGGCGTAAAGTTAAACCCTACATGCTACAATTATGCCCAGGCTCTGAGGCTTAGTTTTTTGAGAACAGTTTGAGCAGCTTTCTGTCAGGTTTTGTGTTGATTCTTCTGTAGGCCTAGGCCTATGGTTAAATAGCTGCACCCCTAGGCCCTGGCCACTTTACTTTGTATAAGAACCGAATCCAGTGACATGGGCAACAATGCATTATTTAGTAGGCTAGACACTAGACACTACTGACTCTCCTGACAGGCATAGGCAAACAGATAAGACATGGATAAGACCTAGGTCAAACAAAAAAGGTTCCTAGGCCAGAGGCCTACGCCTAGGTAGGGCCTAGGCCTAGCTGCCTTCCTGGCGATATCAAATCTAAATCTACCCCAATTTCAGTGAATGTGGACTAGGCCTAGGTTAAGTAGGGTCTATCCATGATGAGTCCGATTTCAAATTTTTGCATGTGCAAAATACCAAAATGAAAACAATACGACTTCGTCCGCTAGGTTCTATCTGCCACATGATCTGTCAACTGTCATGATGGAAATTAGGCCTACTCAGTCACAACTTCAGACCTTCCACAGATATGTCTAGCTGGACCAAGGACAATTGGCTATTACTTATCGGCCGAGGTTCAGGTTTGTGTCTAATTACACACTGTTTGCATTAGTAAATAAATGTAGGGTAACAGAAAAACTTTTTATCTATCCATTTACTGTTTGGACCAGTCTGCCGCGCCATTCCCTCTCATGGGGTCTGCCAGGAAAACTGTAAAATATAACATATTTTTCTGTGTTGGTTGAACAGCCAACAATGCATCAGGACTTCCTGAATACCCTACAAACATTCTCATTTCTCAACATCCATTATAGTCCTGCAATACAGTAAAAACTAAAATAATTCACTCTGACACGTGAGCTAATAGCATAGGAAAGTGCGCAAGGAAGACGATCATTCAGTCAAGTTGTTCCGGATTCGTCCACGGATGGCGCTAGTTGTATGAACGCTCGGTGCCTATACGCCATATGCCGGTAAAAATATGTAGGCCTATCTTTACTTTGCTTCTAATTGGCCAATGTGTGTAGCATAATCTGTATTGCATGTAAATAATTGAAATAATATGAATGCATTATTTATAGTGCCTAGATGCCCTTTACAATGAAGTCATACTATAACGGTTTCCTAGTGGATTTGTTTAATAGGGTACTCCAAGGAACGAAGCTGACAAATAGGCTTCACCCGGAACTAATTAATTAATACAGAATTTTTGTTTATCATAATTCATAAGTTGTTGGTTATGTATACCTACACAGGCCAGAGAAACTTTACCGCTGTCCGACCCCCCAATTTGCATTAATTAATTAGACAAAACTAATTAAAAGTTTGAGTTTAGTTGGTATAAGGGCACGTCAACTGTAAGGCTATAATGCACTACTCTAGCCTATGATAGGCTAGGGAGGAAAGACCAACGCTATCTAGATCCAATCTTAGGTATAGGTAGAGATGTGCAAAAATGGTGACAACGAAATTCGCGAATTTTTTTTAAAGTTGCAATAACCCCTTCAAATTCAGTTTGCACATGAATCTCATGAATTGTGATTGAATGGTACCAATTTCCAATTCGCGAATTTTCGCGAAATTTTAGTTGATACCGCGAACTAGTGGCGAAATTAGCAATTATGTCCTTAAATGCGAATTATGTCACGAAATTTTAAAAAAATTAAAAAATTTCAAAGTTTTGGTGGAGGTGCCGGGTCGAAGTCGAAATTAAATTAATACTGGCTGGTACATATGGTGGAGGTGCCGGGTCATACAACGCGATTGTTAGATCGTAATAATCGTTTGAACGAGAGTAAGCTCAAAATACTTCACCATATCAAAAGATATTACATAAAAAATGCATAATTTCGTAAATTTGGTGGAGGTGCCGGGTAGACGAAATTAATTCTGGTAAAAACTGTCAGAAACTTTGAAAACTGAAGGCTGAAATTGAGCTTAAAATTAAAACTGATTCTGAACTTCACTCTCATGAGCTTGTTTTTCTTTTAAATCATTAAAATCAATAAAATTATTCTGAAACTTTTTTTTTTTTTTTTTTTAAGTTGTGCATGAGAAAATTGTGTTTTTTGGCAAATCGCGACAAATCGCGAATTTTTATTTTTAAGGCGCGAATTTTCAAACTTTAAAAAAACATTTTTGCACATCTCTAGGTATAGGGGGAGAAAGGGGAATGTTACTGGGTACCGGGTACTCATCAAATGGCTCACTCACTCGTCCAACAACGACTTTGGTGGCGTTTATCTAGTATTTAATTCCTTATTTAAAAAGACACTTTATTAGAACAGGTAAATGTTATTTAACAATTAATTAAACTTAACACTGCTCTTAGGTGGGAAAATAAGTTTTTATTATGTTCACTTTTTTTGCGTTGGTATCAACTGATAATGAAATTGAGGATGGTGGACATGATATTCTTAAGACAATTGTTCTTGAATACTTGGGATGCACACGATAATCAATATTATCGATCAATAATCAATAATGGATATTATTTTGATAATCGATAACCAAAATTCATTATCGATTATCGAAATATCAAATAATTCGTCAATTGTGGCACGAACTAAACTCCAAAGACGGAGATTATCTCACATTGTGCCATACACTGGCTGGGCTGATGGTGTCACACTCGAGATTGATGTTTGGAATTGACCTACCCTATCAGTCGATAATGGAAGCCAAACACATGACATCAAAGACAGCCAGGCAGTAAACGGAACATGGTTGTTTTGTTTTGACTTACACTTGCCACACTTGAGGTTCCACTTATAGGTCGGCACAGGCTTTGTTGGTGATATCAATATTATCGATATTATCAATTCGATAATGACATTACCATTTTGACAATCGATAATGAATAAAGTATCGATGTGCATCCCTATTGTATTGAATACCATCCGAATTTGTCAAGAGTAGTTGAGTTGAAACGACTTTATCTTTTTTTTTTATCTCCACATGGTAAAGGACTGTTTTCAAGACTTCAAATACTTTAGATAGTTTGTTGACAAAAACTAAACCTTATAAGTTATAACCCAATTCAATCATCCAAAAACTCTATATATTTGAAACCTTGTGAATGTGGAGCTCTTTAAATAGGAGAAACAAAAAGACCTTTCAAATGTCTGAGTGAAAGCGCACAAAAATAACATGAACAATCGGAAAGTGTTGATAACTTAAAATTGGCTGAACGCGTGTTTGACAATCAATCATCATTATGTTTCTTCTTGGAACGACGTCTCCATCATTCAAAATGAGGCCGATTGGTTCGAACGGAAACTGAAAGAATCTGCATTCATGGCTGTCACACCAGAAATTGTCAGTACACCCAGCACAGCATTTCCAGCTTTGCGGCAAGATTTCGTACCATCAAAACAAGATTAGTCCTACGCTCATTAGGCCTGTTTACATCTTTCAACTTTAATATTTTGTTTCCACAATCAACTAAAAGCTATTAACTTAAACTCTTTACAATCAACTTTCAACTAACAACCAATTATCTATCATTAGCAATCTATCTACTTCAGTCTATAACTACTATTTTTATTCAACTAAAGTTGCTTTGTCATAATCAGCTAGGGATAGATCGTTTTTAAATGTTTTTCTTTCCACCTTGTTTAAATTACTTTAAAAAAAACTTCTTTGCAATTATTTTTCATCCACATATCTGTGGTTGTTGTTTTTGTCACATGTTTGTATTTTTGTAAATAATGTCAGCCTGTCGGAGAAAAGTGAAACTTTTCGAAATATTGCTACATAATAAAAACTTGTTTTCCCACCTAAGCAGTGTTAAGTTCAATTAATTGTTAAATAAAATTTAATTCCTTGTTACGATTTTGTCGTTTGCACACATCCAGCTGGTGCCTAGTTTTAGATATCTGGTGTAATGGCCAGATGCAGCAGTGTGACCTTCGTGGAAGATGGAAGATGCAGTTTTGTGGTCATGTCTCCAATTTGAATTGTTGTTTTCGGCACTCCAGTCAATTTTAAACTAGGTTGGTCAACGAAGTTTTACAACTAGTTTTTCAATTTTAATAAAGAAGTAATAATTAGTGCTGGCCTATGACATATTCAATTATCGATATCACACGAAAAATTTCGATATGATTATGATATCAATATATCGAAATGTAATTGGTGGCTCGTTGGTCTTGTGGTTAGCGTATCTGCTTCCAATGCAGAAGGTCCAGGGTTTGATTCCCATCAAAGTTAGAAGTTTTTAACTTCTGATCTGGACTTAAGTCCATCAGTTCTTGTCTTAGGAGTTTGTAAACGGTGACTTTGGAGCTGTCCTAGCAACGAGGCACATAATAAATTCAAAGTTGTTCTGAATCGGCCTTGTTGATTCTGGCGTTATCCGCGTGTGTTGGCACTGTCCATACCACTGATTGCTATATTTCCTGTTAAAAATATCGATCTTTGGTTGCTTATCGCTCACTCGTCGGGCCTACAGGGTTGGCTTGGTGCTTTGATTTACTGTCCCCCACTGAAAATCAGTTATATAACTGAGTGGGTAGACTCTAAATACAATATATTTATGTTTTGTAAAAAAAAAATCAAAATCAAAATATTTCAAAAATCAAAAAATTATAAAAAGAGTGGGATCATTTTTCCTAATTTGTGGCCAAATAGGGTTGATAATGATAAGGTATTTAACGATTATTGCGATCTCACAATTGCGTTTTATGACCTGGCACCTCCACCATATGCACCAGCCAGGTTAATTTAATTTCGACTACCTACCCAACACCTCCACCAAAATTACGAAATTTAGCATTTTTGTGTAAATTTCGATATTTCGATATGAAGCCAAATATCAATATCAAAAATATTTCCACTTATTGATATCATATCGAAATATTGTTTTTTTTTTGCCCAGCCCTAGTAATAATCGCTATGGTATTACCAACTAACAATAGAATGTGACACATCTCGTGGCCCCCAAAGACTTGTTTTTTGCACTGCATTGTAGGTGATTATTGCCAAGTTTCTTTAGTTACTTGTTGATTAAATACCTGTAAAAGGCTTATATTAAAACCTTTAGTAAATTTCTATGCCTTCCAGCTAACTTTTTCAATTTTTGTTTCAAAAGGCACTACATACATCACTATTACCTTAATGTCCATGTAAAATATGAACATTGTAGTACCACCCGTTTGGTCAGAGTCGCTGGGCAATTGGAACTGACAAATGACTTAGTAAGTAGTAGTAGCCAGCAACAACAACATCCTTAACCTACTGCCATAGACATACGAGCTGAGCTCGTGTCGTTCCGCATCTGTTTGAATCTCCCGCGCTAGTTTTCGAGCTAGCGCAGAGGTAGCAGCACTGTGATTATCAGCGTTGAATTCTGAACAAGGCGGTATGAAGAAGTCCAATATTTGGCCACTATGAACGGTACAATCGCAATGAAAGAAATGCGCAACAGGTGGACAAACCTACACGCAGGCCTACTTAACTATTGTCCGTTATGGCATGTTCAATTACACAAATTGAAGACGATCTTTTGTATAATTTATTGAATCATAGTGATAATGAGCTTTCAGAGAGCGGGAGTATTCATAGTGATTTTTCCTATGTAAGCCAAAATAGTGATAGTGATAATATACTCATTGACAATTCTAGTGATAGTGATGACAGCTCTTAGACTTAGAAATAGTGGTCAACGCTTTGTTTTTGAGACACATAAGCCCTAAAAAAAACAACAAACAAGGATACCGGTATTTATAATTTTCTATATTGTTTCAAGTCATATGTTACTTAAAACCAGTTAGTATGAATGGAGAAGGGTTGACAGGTTGGGAAAGCATAGAGAACATAAAGAACATAAAACCCAGCCTGAAGGGCTGGGGGCGACAAAACGTTTCACCTGCTGATGACAACTGCAGCTAATTTAAAGTTGTTTGTTACCTTAATCCACGACGCGTTTCGTCCTTCTGGGACTCATCAGGCAGATGGTGGCCACTAAAAATCAGCTAACTACATGCAAACAAAACTCACAACACATAACCAAACCTGTGGTAGGGCCACGCAAGAGGTAAATTCTGCAAGCATGTTGTCATCATCAGCAAGGTTACTTCACACACCATTCATACTGGGGCACACAGTCAGCACAGACAGTAAGGGGGCTTCCCTCCCAACTCTGGTGCTCGGGAGACAAGAAATCCATGACTTACCCTGGATTCGAACCAGGAAACCCCTTGGCAACAAGAGAAAAGCTGCCCTCCTGCTGTTGCTGGGCAAGGGTGCCTCTTCATTCATTCTTAGAGAAAAGGTTAGAGATAGGAAGGGTGGAAAGTCACAACACAGCACAACCAGTGAGGGGGCTTCCCTTTTAGACTCTGGTGCTTGGGCGACAAAAGAACCTTGTCTTACCCTGGATTTGAACCAAGACCCGTGGCAACCAGTTAAACATTTTTGGATGAGCGTAGCGAGCGAAGCGAAGATTCCATTCTACTACACTGGAGAAAAAAATCCGGAATGTTTTTTTTTCTTTCTTTTTGTTTGTATTTTTGTGTGTCTAATGGTGATGTATTGCATTTTGAAAGAAAAAGTTGAAAAAGTTAGCCAGAATCCATAGAAATAAAGGTTTTAATATGAGTTTTTTTAGGTTTATAATGACAATTAACTAGGGATGACTTCGGGTACCCGGAAACTGGTTCGTAACTGGTTCCATTACGATCCGGTTCCCCTTTTTTGGAACCGGTTCTATTTTTAACCTAAAAGTTGCCAAGGGCCTAGGCACAGACGAGAATAAATGAGCCAGAAACACCCGTGGTTGCAAAATTCTTAGGCCAGGCCTAGGCCCTATGAATGTTGCATCACAATTTTGACCTAGGCTTAGCCTAGGCCCATGTGTTGTGTTATAATAACATTGCAGAACTTGTTAATAACATTTTAATCATATAGGCCTACTAATTCTATTTTTCACGTTTAAGATCACATAATCCAAACTTTATGAACGAAAACGAAAGCAAACAATCTTGTAGGCCATTGTTTGTTCAACTGTTCTCACTAAGCAGTTCCTACAATGTCTGGGACACGGCTCCGCCCCCTATCGAAATTATCATTATCATTATTTCATTATTTATTGACCATCTTTTGAGCTCTTTTGCTCTGTTACAGGGCATATAGTATAGCATTTACAACATCCAGTTTCTAGATACAATTTACATTTCAATGTATTATTTGAAAAAAGAAACATGTAATATGCACATAAGATTATCAGCTATTATCTACTAGAAGTACCTAGAATATAACACTAATTTGGCCATACAGGCCAGTTTCTTGAATTTAATAATATTCTTTTAACCTGTTTTTGAAAACTGCTATGTTATCGGGTAGGGGGGTTAGAACCTTATTATCCAGACCATTCCAAATCTTAACTGCAGACCCCACAAATGAATTTTTTCCTACTTCTGTCCTAAATCTAGGAACAAAGAGTTTATTTCTATGGTCATTTTTACCAATGAAGGTGGCTGCTTGCAGTCTTTTATTAATATCCGACCAAGCTGGTTGACCTGATTGTGTGCCTTATACACTCCACACAGTTTAGAGAATTTTCTCCTATCTTCTAGGGATTTCCATTCTAGGTCTTTTGTCATTTCTGATACACTGTACATTCGCCCATATTTCCCTAGCACTTTGCGGGCAGCCCTTCTTTGTACCTTTTCAATGGCTTCCTTATGGCATTTAGTATGCGGATCCCAAATACAGCTGGCATATTCAAGCGTGGGCCTCACTATTTCTGTGAATGCTTTGCTCCGTACGTGAGCACTACAACCCCTTAGATTTCGCATAACAAAGTTAAGATTTTTATTTCCCTTGCTCACTACTTTATTTATATGATCCCCCCAGTTCAGTTTCCCATTAAGAATTATACCTAGATGTTTACTGGACTCCAAGTACTTCAAATCTTTGCCTTCCATTTTATACTGAAATTTAAAGGGGTCTTTCTTGGTAGTAAACTTTATCAGCTGACTTTTTTCTGCATTAAGTTTCATTTTGTTTGTAGTAACCCACTGCATAATCATATCTATGGTCATTTGGAGGATCAGGCAGTCATTAATGTCTTTGATTTTACTGTATATGATACAGTCGTCTGCAAAGAGTCTTAGAATTACATTTCCATTTAGTCCAGCACCTATATCATCAATAAATATGAGGAATAATAGTGGCCCAAGCACACTTCCTTGGGGGACCCCGGATAATACTGGTAATTGTCTGAATACTGAGTCCCGATCTTTACTACTTGTACTCTCCCTGTGAGCCACTCATCGACCCATTTGACTATTCTGCTGTCCAATCCTATCCTGTTCAATTTTTCCATTAGTATGCCGTGTGGGACCGCGTCGAAAGCTTTAGAGAAATCAAGCATGATTGCATCTACCTCCCCCTTCTCGTCAACCTCTTCAGATAAGTCTTGCAGTAAACCTGCCAACTGGGATTCACACGAGTGACCCTCTCTGAATCCGTGTTGTTTTTTTGATAATTTATCATACTTATTTAGGATGGATCTTATGTACTGGCCTATCAATGTTTCAAATACCTTACATATGCTGCTCGTTAGACTGATAGGCCTGTAATTTTCAGGGCTATCTTTCCTACCTCCTTTATGAATAGGTGAAATGCATGCTGATTTCCAGTCACTTGGAATCTGGCCATTATTAATTGAAATATTAAAAAGAGTATGCAAAAATGGTACTATGGCTACGTCTGCTATCTTAAGAAGTCATTTGTGATTCCATCTAATCCTGGGGACTTATGGTTTTTAAGTTTTCTTATAGCTTTGAGAATGCTGTTCCTACTGAAAGTAAAACTTTCGCTGCCTGAACTTTCTTCTATTTTGCTTCTATCAAATGCCGTTTTTTTGTCCAAAAACACTCGCATAGTGGTTGTTGACCACATTTGCTTTCTCTACGTCATCGGTTATTCTATTTGATCCTTGTTGCAAAACGGCAATTTTACTTTTGTTTTCCTTCTATTCCTAATATGCTTATAAAATGTGCAAAACTTTTTGTCCCCGTCTTTGTCATCAAGTATGTTAGTCATATATTTATCATACGCTTCTCTTTTAAGGTCCAGTAAGGTTTTACTGCACTCGTTAAACTTCTTTCTATTAAATTGTCTATTTTTATATAACCTATTGCATTTCCGTTTTAAACTTTTAATTTCCCGTGTATAGTACACTGGATCATGCCCATGTTTTAATATTTTTTTGGGTATGTATTTCTCAGTGGCTTTCTTTACAATTTCCGTGAATGAATGCCAATATTCTTCTATACTTGTTCCCTCAGTTACTGACCATTCGGTATAGGCGTCTATGAGGTATTCCCGTACCCTACCCACGCCCGCTTTCTTGTACAAGTTAACTTCTGTAGGCGGGCATCTCTCATCGTCTTTACTATCTTTGGTTACACTTATGTCTAGTACCACTGCCTTGTGATCTCCTATGCCATCCACAACTTCGCACCCTACAGAATTTATTGGAGCCGTTATGAGAAAGACATCTAAAAGATTACTTTTAGTATTTGCCGAGCATGGGCGCGTGCCTACTGGTACTGTCTGTGTTAGCAGTGTTGAATTCAGACATTTTCCCTGGGGAGGGCACTCGACTAATTTGGAGTGGGCGCACACCAAGTACTATTATAAATTATAATGTATGGTGGTAAAATGTTCTGGAAAATCTGGGGTTTTTAGCTCAGTTTTCCTGTGTCCTTATTTTTGTGGGGACCCTAATTTATTCTGGAATTAGGCTCAGATTACCAGTGATTTTTCGTTTGTCAGGTATGCATTAAATTAGTCGTAATTTGAATTATTATTAATTAAGAGATTAATGTCTCCCTTACTCAGCGAATTTCCAAGAGTTGTGGAAGAATCATAACATTTTCAAGTATTTTGGATCAAAATATGAAAATAGATGTGATTTTTTTTACTTTTTTCTCCTTATAGCAAAAATATGAATATGCAAAATTGTTGGATGAGCGTAGCGAGCGAAGCGAAGATTCCATTTCACTACACTGGAGAAAAAAATCCGGAATGTTTTTTTTTCTTTTTTTTCTGTATTATTGTGTGTTTGTCAGCACGATTCCGGCTAAACCGATACTCCAATTGCAATGAAATTTTCTGGAGACCTTCGAAATCTCTGAACTTAGAACTGCCACGTTTTTGAGCGCAATCGAAAAATTATTTCTCATGAAAATCGCAATTTTACGATTTTTTTCGATTTTTAAAAAAATTCTTCGACTTGTAACACTTAAATGCTTTATCCGATTTTAATGAATTTTTCACAGAACCATAATTTTATGAATTAAGATATTCGTGTGAAATTTGAGCGCAATCGAAAAAATATTTCTCATGAAAATCGAAATTTTTTCTTTTTTTTTTCTTTTTTAAAACAATTCTTTGACTTATAACACCACATGCTTTAACCGATTGTAATGATTTGTTCACAAAACCTTAACTTTATGAATTTATATATTCGTGTGAAATTTGAGCGCAATCGAATAATTATTTCTTATGAAAATCGCAATTTTACGATTTTTTTCTTTTTTAAAAATTACGATTAACAAAAAAATTAAAAATTTAGTTTATTTTTTATTTTATTTAAATTAATTTTAAAAAATCTTCAACTTAGTAATGATTTTTTCACAGAACAACAGAAAATCCGCATAACACATGGCAGCTCAATGAACCAATTACGCTCATCCAACAACGCGGCGGGACTTAAGCGTTTTCCTAGTTAATACATTTCTGATAATAGTGGGTATTGAGTGGGACAGGGGGGGCACTGATCACTCAGTCCTGGGGAGGGCAGTGCCCTCCCCAGGGTATGCCTGAATTCAACACTGTGTGTTAGGTTCAGATCGTCCATCATGTCGCTAATTAAATTTTGAGCTATGCTTTTACTATTACTACTTCTTTGCTTTCCCCATGATATTTCTGGCAAGTTGAGGTCACCGCCTATAACTATATTTTTATCTTGTTTCCCCGATAAGTAATCTCCTAGTTTTTCAATTATCTCCATGGTGTCTGAGGGTGGTCTGTAAATGCCTATGATTCGAAATGCTCTGGATTTTAACATAACAGTGACACACATCATTTCATATGTACTATCCTATCCAGTATCCACCCAGGTTATGTAACTGTCCAGCATTTGCTTTACTGCTATGAAAATGCCACCTCCCCTTGAGCCCCTATCTCTCCTATATATGTTAAATTTGCTACTAAATATTTCACTGTCTGAAATGTCAGCATGTAGCCACGACTCTGTTCCTATAATGATATCCGGCTCATAAATATCTATGAGGTGTTGGAATTGGATCTCTTTTTTGAGAATATCGCCCCGCCCATGTTTTCAATCGAAATTAGCCCGCGCAGATTCAAATTTACGAAAATTGAGAAAGAAAAATATGTGTAGGAACCGGTTCCGAACCGGATCCGGCGAGGGTGGATCCGGTTCCGGATTTTTCGACCCGAAGTCATCCCTACAATTAACAAGTAACAATAGAAACTTGTAGGGGTGTGCGAACCGGTTCGAATTTCGAACCGAACTCGAACTTTAGTGAAGGTTCGAGTTCGACAAAATTCGGTTCGAATTTCGAACCGAACTCGAACCTCTCTGTGAAAGTAGTGAAAATGCTATTTCAGCACGTTTGAATATCCCGCGCCCTATAGTACAAGTTCCAGCGATGGCCGATAGAGCGCACCACGCGTATGCTCTCCAGCGCTCTCTATGGCAAACTAGTTTCCTCCAATCGTGACGCTCGGCGATGATGAATTTGACCTTCAAAGGTTGCGTTCCGTAGAATCGACCGGTCGACCACACTGGTCGTCGATAGGTCGTGACGTCACCCGTCATTGGTCGCTTTGGTCGCGACCTACAACGGAACACTTCCAAACTAAAAACGTTCGATTTTGCCAGCGGGAAAATGGCGATGGAACGGCAAAAGATGCTGCTATTAATTAATTGTGACAAATACGACTGCCAGACAATGTTGTAGTCTGTGTATGCTCATTGATTAAAGAAGGTATGCTCTAGGCCAAATAAATATTCGATTATTATGCCCTCTCGGCCCTATAGGCCTAGGCCAGGGCTACAGAACCACCCTCGACCAGCTTAGGCCTAGGCCTACTAGTAAAACAAGCACAGAAAATACACGAAAGCCTAAGCCTACCTCCACGTATGCTTTACATGTTCTCTAAGCACACAATCGAGACTTTACAGCTCAATCAGTTGATCTACGTATAAGTAAACAGCAAAATACACATCAGCAGACATATCTTTACAACAATTGCGCCATACTTCAATGAACCGACCACTACGCCCACATCAAAACGTTGGGCGTTGTGGTCGTGACCACTGGTCGACCAGAACATTAACGGTACGCTAGGCAATGGATAGAGTGGTCGCCCAATCTGATTTACGGAACGATATAATAGAAGACTGGTCGACCGGTCGCTTCTACGGAACGCAACCAAAGTCAGTGAAATGCAAGTAAAGATGGAAGGAACATAAAAAAATGTCAAATCACGCAAACTACGAGTTTAAAAGACGTAAAAAGTGATCAAATGGAATATTCTCCACATTCTTTCTTCAGGATAGTTGATCGGAAATATTAGTGATATAGACGCAAGCAAACCAATAAAGGATGTTTATTTTCGACGCCGTGTCCAGGCCTAGGCTTCCTAGCTAGCCTTGGCCTATTCACGTCTCCCGGTCCTCGCATCCAAATCCTGTTATTGTTTATCGTAATAAATGATGTAGAAAGCTTTATCAACCCAAAAGACGAATCTGTTAAAAAGCTATGAAGTTTTGGTCAATTGGATAATAAAATTTGCCGTTAGCACGCAGCCTAGGCCTAGGCCTAATTTTACACGCGTAGGGCCTAGGCCCAGGCATGAATAGGCCCTAGACCTACACAAAGGCCTAGGCCTAGCTAGGCCTAGATTGTAGACTTGAAGGGCCTAGGCCTAGGGCTTGTGTAAAAATTAAGAGTACGCTAGGCTAGGCCCCTAGGCCAAGCCTAGTAATTTACTAATTGTTGATTAGGTTTGATTGGAGAAGGGTTGACAGGTTGGGAAAGCAAAGAGAACATAAATCCCAGCCTGAAGGGCTGGGGGCGACAAAACTTTTCACCTGCTGATGACAACTGCAGCTAATTTAAAGTTGTTACCTTATTTTTATTTAGTTTTAATTAAAAAATATTCCTAGAGGTTCGGTTCGAGGTTCGAGGTTCGAAATTTTTCTCAAGGTTCGGTTCGAGGTTCGGTCCGAAAAAAAATTCAAGGTTCGCACACCCCTAGAAACTTGACAACAATCACCTACAATGCATTCAAAAAGCACTTGCAAAGGAAAAGTGGTCCTACAAAAACTGAAACCTTACAAAAAAGCTCATCCATCAATGCGGCGGGACTAAAGCGTTTTCCTGGTTTAAAAAGAAATTTAAAAAACCCAAATTAATTAGTTTTCCCCTGCCAAAACAAGGAAAAAAACCAACTCGTTTGGCAATTTGGGTTAAAGTGATTTTGAGAATGTTTCAAGCAATTTTTTCACCAAGAAGGAATGTTCATCCGGTCATACCCCAATCAAATTGGGCATATGTTGTCTGTAGTGATGGGACCTCGGGAAAATTCCCGCCCTAAATTTAAATTTTCTTAGTCGAAGGGAATTTTTGTTTTTTAAATTGGCTGTAATTTGTAATGTTTTTAACACCATCTGCACCTGCTCTGCACAGTCTGAGTCAGGTGTTAGTTAATTCTAGACTTGTTAGGTTAGGCCTAGCCTTAGATATAAATATAATTAACATTATTATTATTTAGTGATTTTGAGGTTAGAATTGAATATTGAATATTTTTTCTTCACAAATATGCAAAATTCCAAATTACACAACAGAGCGTTGTTTTAAATTCCCGTCCATGGAGGATAGGCTAATGGTAGCCTAGTCCTGATCGCAAAATTGGATTCCACTTTTGGGCCCTCTGCGCTACCGCGTTAGGACTACCTAATTGTCATGTTCATGCGTCACGTTGGTTTTCATGTAAGGCCTGGATCCATGTTGGTAAAAGTACTACTTTGCCTAACACTATTTAATATTATTATTATTTATATTAGGTATACCGTATATTATATTAATAATAAAATATTTAATATTAAAATAATGTTTTTTACTTTTGGGTAATGTTTTGGCTTTGAACAAAAATTCCTCGAAAATAAATTCCCGGAATTCACCCATCACTAGTTGTCAGGTACCTAAATACCCCCGATTATGACAGTTTTTAAGTTCATATCACGTTTCATGATGATTGGGTGACACCTCGAAAACACCAACTCTGCTTGCTGTATAAGGTGCCCAAATGTGTTACCGCTCCACGGCTTGGCTGCGGTATATTAAAACACAAAAACATAAATGATAATAATAATAATAATAATAATAATAATAATAATAATAATAATAATAATAATAATAATAATAATAAAATAATAAGTAATAACATAAAAAGTGCTATATTTAAAAAAGTTTTTTGCCATGAAGCGAGCAACAAGGGCATCATGTTTTGAAAACAATTTAGGATAACCTCATTTTCTTTGTTATACCCATATAATGTTTCCAGTCACTAGGTGCTACCATCTCTAGTTAACCTTTTCTAGAGTATGGCTGTAATATTACGTCCGCGCACTTTGCAATTTTTTTTTTTACTTGAATATCGAAATTACCATCAATGAAGTCATCTTCAGAACTTAAATGTACATTCCTAGTTTTATAGGCCAAGTTAAATAATCTGCTGTAAAAGTTAAAAAAAAACCACTCCTGAAAAGGTTAAGAGATTGTACTTGTATAACCCTCTAGAGCAGGGATCAGCAACAGGCGGTTAAATTATTGTACCGCCAGAATAGCTTAACTTTAACGATTCGATATACTGAAAAGTAATCATCTCCATACCAAATTTATTTTATTTGTAGCCTATGTATTATAGTTGCTGTATGACACTTCATCTATGTGTGACTGTTAATTTAGTTATTTTAAGGTCATATATCGGTGCGCTCAAGACTTATGAGATGACCAAGTGCACCGCATCTTTCCTACAAAATTTGGTTCGTTATTCACTGCGTTTATCATGGGTTTACTAAAATGGTTCCCGTAATACGATACGTTTTTCATGGAAATATAACCAAACTAAATAATGGTAGAAGTTAAATTGTTTTAAGAACTTCATTCTTCTGCCATCAGATGAAGTTAAAATTGTGTTAACAAGGGCACTATCTATTGTCGACTTGGCATACCGTCAACGAGGCGGACAATCGGACTATCAATATTATATTGTTTTCTTTTAAGAAATTAATTTGTTTCATTACGAATAATTCAAGCCAACGCTTGCAAAGACATTTAAAAAATGGAAATAGGACATTTGGTTTATTGCCAAGTTTCTTGTGTGCTATTGAGATGCAATATCGAATTTTTTTTACTGCAAAAATGAATGATTTTTCATACAAGATCGTAAATGCTAGTCTAGTGTGCTTGATATTGATGGAATATTAGTTAAGTCATAGAGATTTTCGGCCTACTTGAAACATGTTTTTTATACCTCATAATAGGGATGGGGGGCGAACGTTCGAAATTCGAACTCGAACTCTGAACTTTTTTAAGTTAGAGTTCGGTTCAAGTTCAAAAAAAAAGTTCGAAGTTAAAGTTAAAGTTAGTTAGTTATTTTTTTAAAATCTAATTTGTAGTGGTGTGTGGTCACATATTATTTGACAAGTCAAAAAATGGTTCTCAGTTTACAGGTACAAATTAAAATACAAAAAAATGGATGGTGGAGGTGCCGGTCCAGAAGTTACATACTTTCTTGGTGGAGATGCCGGTCCAGACTTTATCACTATTTTACCTACTAGGAAGCTTCGCAAACGCTTTTTTTAGTCGCGTTGATGGATGAGCTTTTTTTTAGTTTTTAGTTTGCGTGGGATATCTTTACTTTTGCAAGTGCTTTGTTTTGCTGCCTACGCATTGTTGGTGATTGTTGTTAAGTTTCTATTGTTACTTGTCAATTGTTATTATTTACCATAAAAAACTTATATTAAAAGCTTTATTTCTATGGATTCTGGCTAACTTTTTCAACTTTTTCTTTCAAAAGGTACTACATCACCATAACCTTAATGTCCATGTATAATATGAACGTTGTAGCCCCACTCGTTTGGTCAGAATTGGCTCAAATGGCACGAAAATATCGCACAAAAAATCGAAAAAAATCGTAAAAGTACGATATTCATGAGAAATATTTCTTCGATTGTACCCAAAAACAATACACCTTTAAGTTCAGAGATTTTGAAGGTCCCCCCCCAATTTTCATCAAGATCGGATATTCCGTTTGCCTGGTAGTTAGCTAACAAACAGACAAAAATAAAAAAAAAAACAAAAAACATTGGAGCTAAATTTTTTGGGGGTCAGTGAAATTGAAGTCTTCGCTTCGCTCATCCAATTATGACGGATTGATATACCTTTAAGTTGGGTTCGAGTTTGATACAGTTTGAAATTTTTGTAAAGTTCGAAATTCGTTTTTTTTTTAAACTGGGACGGACAAATAAACAAACCTTACCACTTTTTATGTTGAAACATTTCATGATAAATAATTTCATAAACTTTTTAACACTATAAATATCTACTGTGGAAAGTAGGCCTACTATTTTACTGTGGTACCGTACTAAAGTTCGGTTCGAGTTCGAAGTTCGAATTTTTTTTAAAACTCAAGTTCGAATTCGGTTCGAATCTAAAAATCCTGGGTTTGCCCACCCCTTCCTCATAATAAATAATGCTTGAACTCAGAGTGTGTAAAGATAACGAGTCGCATCGTCGATGTTGTCACTAGGATGGGAGCAGCTTGACTGAAGTCCCATGCAGCACGCTACGTGAATCGAGTGCGAGGTTGGAAGGAGGTGCGCGTGGCGCGTTGGTGAGCGATCGTAGCGGAGAAGTGGGAGGAGCGTTCCGTTGAACTGCAGATATGTGTAGTGCAGACCGCGGCTTTACATTTAACATCGAGAATTATAAAGCTATGCTATCGCGATATTTCCGATATGACGGCGGGGATATCGATATCGAAAACAGGCTCAATTTTTCCGCGATATCGATATTGTATCGAATAGGCTAATCAATATTGTTGATCATCTCTAATAGTAGGCTAGATCCCCAGTCATTGGTTCACTGGCGTGTCAATTAGAAGCCATCTTGAATAGGTCAGTTTGTATGTTAAAGTAGGTTGTAGCGATTTGTAGCCCAAATATTTTTCAAGTGTGCTGTCAGGTTGACAGGTGAGCATATTAGCCATTAACACCAAATGATTACTTAATTCCCTTATGCAATAACTTCTTATTGTTTCTGTTTGTGCATTCCCATACTGCACAAGCTAAAACCATATAAAACAATCCAGAAAAATACTTAATCGCATTTAAAACATAATGTCAAGCATAATAAATTTAAGCGCCAAATCGACATTTTGAATAGGTCAATTTGGTACGCTCGTGCCTGTGCAGATGTATTAAAGACTAGCAAAGCAATCTAACCTACAATAGATGTTAAATATCATTGGGTAGACGAACAATCAGTCGGTCAAAAAACATGCAAAACACGATATATTTTTCTCAGAATAACCAAATTCCAAACTATACAAGGGACATTTTTTCGGACCGTTATACCAATTTTCACAAGCATCCGGACCCGACTAGAAATTGCTTGCCGACTGCTGCCCTAGAGGTAGGAAACATCAGATAACACTAATTAATAACACCCGCTAATAATAGTAGTACTATTTTCAGAAAAGTGGCAGATAATGTTGAATGTGATTGCATTTTAAGTACCTACTATAACTTTGTATGGCTACATCATGAGCTTATCTAGGTGCCCGTTAGGGCGCCGCGGCTTGGCACCTTATACAGCAAGCAGAGTTGGGGTAGGGTTGCCAACCGTCCGGAATTTCTCCGGACAGTCCTGATTTTGATGCCTTTGTCCGGAAAGAGGAATTGCCTCATTCCGGACGGCACTTTGTCCGGAATTTGTGAAAAAGTCATATTTGTACTACATTTTATTGAATTTTAGAGTATTGCAGTGAATAAGTGTTTTTCTCTCTCTAAAGTTGGTACATCAGTTGGTTTGGTAATTTGGAATAAAAGTTAGTTTCTTTCATGTAGCCGCCTTTCCGTAGTCCTACTTCTAGCTAGTCGTGCTCGAGACTGCCCTGTCCCACTACCACCCCTTTGTATTGTATGCGCACTTGGCGAGGCGCAGGCGCTACTTGAACTCCGCCGGCCAAGGCCAATGTAACTCAATCAGCACTGGCGCGCAAGCAGAAACATAAGATTTCAGTTTAAACTAGCAAATGGTACCTACGGACCACGGTAATTATATAAATCATCATTAATTTTAGGAAATAGTTATTGTTCAACAAAATATAATAATACCTAATAATATACAAATTGGATAACGTTAAACTGGATTTCATTTTTTATAACTTTTAACTATATTTCATCTTTCCAAAATGTTTTTACGTAATAAATTAAACAAAATGCTAGAATTAAATTGTAAGCTTTGTGATTATAATTTATAATTAATGTAAGAGTTGATCCCAGATTCCAATCCAACGATAGGCCTATATCAAAGTCATTGAATCTTTAAATTACGTATCTGGCTGTTTTGAAGGTTAAAAGGGTCCAAAAAAATTTCGCCTCCGGCGGCTGGGGCTTCGCCCCAGACCCCTTGTGTGCCCACTAAATTTGGAGCTTTGTCCGGAATTCTAGTTCACCCAAGTTGGTAACCCTAAGTTGGGGTGATTTCGAGGTGTTACCCAGCCGTTATGTAACGTGATGTGGACTTGAAAACTATCAAAGTTGAGAGGATTTAGGTACCTGACTACACATGCCAAATTTTTTTGGGGTACGACCATTCCTTCTTGGTGAAAAAATGGCTTGAAACATGCTCAAAATCACTTTAAGGATGTTAGCTACTGCTACTACTGCTACTACATCTAATTCCTCAGTTTCAATCGGCCCGCGATTCTGACCAGACGGGTGGGGCTACAATGTTCATATTTTACAATGACATTAAGGTTATAGTAATATAGTCTCTTTTGAAAGAAAAAGTTGAAAAAGTTTGCTGGAAGGCTTCCAAATAAAGGTTTTAAAATAAGCCTTATACACTAGGCATACAATCAATAAGTAACTATAGTTACTTGACACTTGTTGACGGTATAAGCAGAGTTAGGCGGGAAAGTGCGATACGTAAACAAATGGCGGACTTTTTAAAATTTTGCTTCTATGTGTGGCACGAGAAAAGTTTTCATTATACTCTCATAAAACAAATCAGAAACCGTCCTGGCCTAGGCCCAGATGTAGAAAATTATTTATAATACAACAGTGTAGGTCTAAAGTTCGATTAGGCTATAAGACTATAGATAAAATTAATACTTACATTACATGTTTGACAAGCCTAGCCAACCCTAGGCCAGCACAACCTTGTTCTGACACACTTCCCGCACAAATAACTAGTTTTGATTACTAAAAGCCTAATGCAGATAAACAATAGTATGATTGTCCACCTAGGCTATACAAAAATGTACGGAAATAATATACCTATTCTTTTCTTTCAATGATCTCACGCAAAACTCCTGTCACTATATAAAAACAAAAACAAAAACTGTGCAAATTTTCAATGTTCTTTTGATAATTTGTTGATTTACATGGCTGTGGATGCATTGAAAGGTGTACAATAACATTAGTTGTGCGTTTGTTGTAGCATGGGAAAGTTTTAATTGGCCGTGAGTTGCCTAGACTTAACCAGTCCTTATACCGTCGTTATACCATGGTTATACCACCTATACCCAGGATGTACATGAATCCGGGTCTAGATATTTTACATTCTATTGTTATTGCTAATACCATAGAAATTAAATCAACTTTGATAAAATTATTATATTTTAACAAATAATTTTGCAATGTAACTTGAAAAAGTAATGAGATCACACACATAACAAAAACTTGTAGAAATACAGCCAAACCTTACACACTCAAAAGAAATGAGATCTAAAAAAGGGCCAAGCTCATCTACCCTTCCACATTTGCGCATTCTTAATTTATAAACGTACAGTGTCCCATAACAGCATCCTCGAAAAGCTTGGCAAAATAAATTTTGCATGTTATTACGTTTAAATTAATTAGAAAAAGGAACTTGGATGAACTATTACGTTTAAATTAATAATCGCAAATTCTATTTTGCCAAGCTTTTCGAGGATGCTGTTATGGGACACTGTACGTTTATGAATTAAGAATGCGCAAATGTGGAAGGGTAGATGAGCTTGGCCCCAGAGGCGCGTTTACGTTATTTGGGGCCCTAGGCGCGAGAAATTACGGGGCCCATACGTATGAATGGGGGGTCTGGGGGGGAGTAGCCCCCCAGCCAATGCGGGTCGGGTGCGCACAGCCCCGGGAAAATTTTTCAATTCTTAGATGTGTTTGGAGCATTTTAACGAGCTTTAAGCACTCTAAGATATAAATTTCATACAATTATAAATTAATTGGATGAGCGTAGCGAAGATTCCATTTAACTACACTGGAGAAAAAAACCCGGAATGTTTTTTTTCCGTTTGTATTTTTGTGTCTGTTAGCACGATTCCGGATAAACCAATACTCCAATTGCAATGCAATTTTGTGGAGGCCTTCGAAATCTCTGAACTTAGAACTACCACGTTTTTGAGCGCAATCGAAAAATAATTTCTCATGAAAATTGCAATTTTACGATTTTTTTCTCCCTACATGCTTTATCCGATTGGAATGATTTTTTCACAGAACCTTAATTTTATGAGTTTATATGTTCGTGTGAAATTTGAGAGCAATTGAAAAATTATTTCTCATGATAGGGGCCTAATCGCAATTTTACGATTTTTTCCGATTTTTTAAATTTCTTCGACTTATAACACCTTACATGCTTGACGATTGAAATGATTTTTTTCGCAGCCAACCTTAATTTTATGAATTTATATATTTGTGTGAAATTTGAGCGTAATCGAAAAACTATTTCTCAAAAAAATGCAATGGTACACTTTTTCGTTAAAAAAAACTAGGCTCATCCAACAACGCGCCTGAAAAAGCGTTTGCGAAGCTTCCTAGTATACTTAAAAGCCATTAGACTAAAACTAGGCCCTATTGCTTTAATAAAAATTAAAAAAATCGACCATTGATTATCTCTACTAGGTGTTATCGTTGCGTCCCAGATGCAGAATATTAACTTTCACAAACACATACACTAAAGGCAAATTGAGAAATAAGAATATGTACATATTACAATGCATCTACATTTTACCAAGCGATTATTGGTCGAAGATGATAATATTAAGTTACTAAATGAAATTCTACCCAAGAAAGTATATTGGCAGTGACGAGTACAGAAAAATAATATGGAAATATATTTATTTGGGGGCCCCTTAGATCAAGGGGCCCTAGGCGCACGCCTAGTGCGCCTAGGCCTAAAATCGCCACTGCTTGGCCCTTTTTTTAGATCTCATTTCTTTTGAGTGTGTAAGGTTTGGCTGTATTTCTACAAGTTTTTGTTATGTGTGTGTATAAACTTACACCAAACAGCACTTAACTTTGCTGTTGACTTTTCAGACTAAAAAGCCACAGGTGAACAGATTCACATACTGTTATTGTAGAGTACTAGTTGAAATCTTCCAAGTTATTGTTGCAGTGCCATCACATGATTCCAATGACCATGTAATGTTCCCGAAAATTGTTTTCTACAAAGTTTTCACTAATAGTCTTAAATAGAGCTTTGTTCTATTTGATGTCTGGAAATGTGTGTCATTGAATTGGAACCTCTAATGTAATCAAACATGTTTAAAAACAAAATTTAGAACATGTTGTGTTTGTACTGCTTGCTTAATTAAGTAATTCTTGTGATTTTCCCATTACTAATGAATATTAATATAGTGAGTTGTAGGCCTCGAGAATTTTATTGTCTCCTAGGCATATATATTGTGTGGATTATAATTTCAGGTCAGTAGTATTTTTTGTAGGCTGTGTATACTTTGTTTGGAAGATTGTAATTGTAATAAATAAGTATAATGAATCACTTGCCTTCATTCTTAACATGATGCTGTTACTATGCTAGTAAATGGAACCAAAGATTGCAAGATTTCAACTTTCAAG
The DNA here is from genome assembly GCA_024449915.1 of Sweltsa coloradensis. Lineage (NCBI taxonomy): Eukaryota > Metazoa > Arthropoda > Insecta > Plecoptera > Chloroperlidae > Sweltsa > Sweltsa coloradensis. The sequence continues at coordinate 28,041 of JAMZAV010002821.1, read as the reverse complement.
TAATGATTGCCTTCAGGATGGGACCAGATTCAAACCATTGACTCGTTGCTGCGAAAAGGCGGCTTCAAAGGATCGGTGACGCCCGAGACTCGTCGCGCCATCAAGTTGACTCGCTACCAGAGCGAGAAGATCTCCGTGAGCTACCAAGACTACTCCAACGCTTGGCGTAGCCAGCGCTGCTAGCAGCTAGTATGGGGCCCTACCAGCGGTGGCCCCTGTGGCGGCGCAGTGGTGTGGCCTGTGCCGCCCCCTCTCTTCCGACCTGCCCCACCTCTTCCTCGCTTCATGCACCGACCATATCAGCAACCCTGGTGGGACGGACCCCCTCCTCCTGGCCCCTTCCCTCCATCGATAGACACTCCCAGTACTTCCGCAGGCTTCCCCTCCCATTATTCCAACCATATGGTGAGGAAACGCAAGTGACAATATCATCATAGCATGTCTATCCCTTTTCCTCAAAGTGAGGAGTGACGATCTCACCGAGTGATTACCCGAACTAATGGTAATTTCTACTAACTCTAGCCTCTGAGAGAGCCGAAAACAAATATACAACAATGATCTTGATGTTTATGCTTCTTAAAGCTGTGTATATGCGGCCTTAGAAATGAGCAGCTGTGAATTTGAACAAAGCTACGACGCTGCTGCATTTGAAGTTACATATTACATACACTACATGTAGAGAGTTGATAGTCCGACATCCAACCACTACAGAGTGACTGAAAGAGGCTTTTCACTGCCATTAAATAATATTTGTCTAGTTTCTAGACTCAGCATAGGAGAGATGCCTATTATAAAAGTTGTTAAGATCCCGAGCCAATGAAGAAGAATGCTATGCATAGATAGCTACTTAGCAGTTGTCGCGTCTTTAACGTGATTTGCTCAGGAATATCGGCTGTACTTTTGCCACTTCATCATTTGTAATTGACTGGGATGGCTCGGCCCAAATTCTAGGATTACAGGAGACAAATACTGTTGGGAGTTAATAGTTAGGTATAGTATAACATTCATTTGCACAACTAAGCTATAAATTACCGATGCCGGTATCGCTTTTTCACCTAGACAGATGTCATTTATTTAATGTATGTGCATAGTGTTCGGATTACGTACATGTATTCTATTCTATCCCAAAAACTCCCCTGGCTCATTTTAATATAAGTACATACATTCTAGTAAAATAATTCTATAAAGTAATACTATACCTAATTAGAATCTGGAAAATGCATGCTTTGATGTTTTGGGGAAACTTTTACTTCCCATTTAAACTAAAACTATTTTCAATGTTATCTGTGCAATGAGTCTGACACATTAAGGGCCTTATATGTAGTCATTTGTCATAGCATAGGGGTTTTCAAGTTTGCGAGGTGTTGGGAATGCGATTTAATTAAAAATAATACAGTATATTGTACGATGAAGTCTTCTTTCATGTATTAAAATGGTGCCCGTATAACCGTTTCAGCATTCTGTCTTCCGTGTGGCAGAGGTACTAATATATTGAATTGTAATTTCTTTAGCTTTCTCTATTTCACATGGTCCTTATGTACATTATTCTGGTTGACAAGTGCATACTTGTTCATAATTTATGGTTGCTGGCTATTAAATATATGTACTATGTATATTATTAATCATATTCATAACATAAATTAATGTATCTGGTTACCTATTTAGTTGTACTTAGTTATAAGTAAGGTGGTTTGTCCACAACTTTACTACTACTAGGTTGCAAGAGCTCTTTTCATGAACTAGTGGTTAGTCCTATACTTAAGAAGGGTCGCTGAGGCTGGCGCGGAGACGCGTTTAGGCGCCCAGCTTCCAGGTTTTTCCAGATACGGTTAACAACATGGGTATCATATTTCACATGAACGTTTATAAAGAATCAATCCATGCGATCCAGTACGTATGTTCATATTTTAATTAATTGATTTTTAATTAAAAAATCGTCAAATCTCCGTAAATGACTCGATTTTAGTCAACTTTGGGAATTTATTTAAAGTGTACAGATTTTTTAATGTAAATGTGCATACTGGATATCAACGTTTGAATCAAAGTCAATGCGCAAGATAATTTGGTAAATTGAAAGATAAACGGTTTGATGGGAATTTCCTGAATTCAAATACTAATAGTACATGTTTTGGATTTCCCATTTTTCACGTTTTGGACTTGCGTCTCGCAATGGATCTTTAAGGCATTTTTTTGCAACCAAGTGTGGATATCAATAGAAAAGTACTGTGTTGTCCTGATTATAAGACTACCCTTTGTTCATTATTTTAAGTCTCAAAAGTCCCTTGCCAGCTAATATTTGCATATGCTTTTGCATATGTTTTTTTAATATTTCAACGAGAAAAGTTAGGGGGTCGGCTTATATTCAGGGTTGGCCTATATTCGGCACAATACAGTACTTTATTAACATTCATGCAAAATTTGGTAATTATATTACCAACCATTCAGCAGAAATCATCAATACCTGATTTGAGTTGGGCCGAGCTCAGCGACCCCTCTTAACATTAACTATAAATAATAACTAGTGTAGATCATCACTTCACAATGGCAGGAGCTATAGGTATTATATAGCTATCATCATACATAAATCAAAGGTCTCTGCACTTATCTTGTGATTGTACCGTATTTGATGCAAGAAGTAGTAGTATTTTTATTCATAGATCAGATCAGATTGAGACTAGAAAATAACACTGCAAGTGTCAAATTGGTTGTTTGGGTGTCCAAACCTTGATTTATGTATGTTTGCATGTGTATCGGTATATTTTAACATATAGTATAGGTAATTCTGTGCAAGCTCCGTTAGAGATTCAGTAGGCTATAATGTTAGCATGCAACTTAACTTAAAGCTACTAGTAGTAGTAGGCTACTTGCACTTGGTAAGATGTGAACATCAAACATGAAACAACACTATTGAAACTTATACGATCTTACCGTAAGGGTAGGTGCTGTACGTTATGTACTTACATTAACTGACTTTAGTTATTGCATTATTAACACGTTTTATTTTTGTTGTATTATGGTAATGTATGTAGTTATGAGAAGAGTTTTCACATGGGAGAAAACGGCTACATATTGAAAACTATGCCAAACATCCTTTATAGCTGCTTATTCAAGTTACAATAATTTTATGTTTCGTCTTGCTTACTAAAAGAGTACCGGGTATGTATGCCTTTACGGTACTAAATAATGAAACGTAAACTTGATGGTTCACGAAACGAAACTAGGGATGCACACGATAATCAGTATTGTCGTTTGTTAATCGATAATGAAAATACTATGATCAAATTGCATGTTTTCTGAAAATACTTTTATGGGACGCGACGTAGCCTACTGTATTATGTTGACAGTTCTACGCAGATGGCTATACCACTGCTATTCAATTTGTATATTTGGGTCAGTAATAATTTGACATTTTGTGATCATGGATAGGCTCAAAGGTTTGTCATTTAATTTGTAATACTTCCTTCCATTAATGAGTGAAAAAATTGTGTGTTGACTTTTTTAAACATTCAATCTTGGACATGGCTGTAGGTCATAAAAGTGCCTCAATTTTTAGTACTTTACAGTTGGGGATGTATACGATAATCGATATTATCGATCGTTATTGATTGGAAATTTACTATTTATTGCAAATTAATGGTTATTTGGTACATCCTTAAATGAGGTTTGATTGATTTTTTAAAAATATTGGTTAAAATCTTCATAATCAAAAGTCATTACTCATTATCGATAATCAAAATTATCAATAATTGATCGAAAATGGCCTGTAACACGTTGTTTGTTCATCAGAGGAGGATGATGCTTTGCCCCAGGTGTGTAGGCAATGCATTACATGCGTGTAAGAACACTCGTCTCGCACAATTTAGTGACAATGACGTGGCTCATGATAGATGGGACGGGAGTAACATCTAACGGAAAAACACTGTTTATGACATTATTCACGTAGTAGCGCATCTGTCTGCAATCTCGAGGTCGCTGAAGGTCAAGCCATCGCTTCTCTCTCGATACACGCCCGTCGCCTCCCGCGCCCTCTTCCATATCAGTTCATTCATATGCTCGCACCCACTATTTGTTATCGTATCTCTTAACACTGAATACCATTCATGCTGTCACGTAATAAATATCGGAAACTTGAATGACATAAATGAACGACGATGCAATCAGTTGAACTATCAAAACGAGCTAAATCAAAATTCACAGAGCCAAGATTTCTGAGAAAGGCGACCTACAAAGGCTAGCATTATATACGCGACAGTCGCAGTGGCCGGCCATGTGCTCCACCACCCCGGTGGTGGTGATAATGACTGTGTATTGTCTGTCGCATGAAATAGATTCCGAAGCGGAAAACCCGTTCGGTATATTGATAATTTCTTAGAAATGGCGTTTGTTGTAATGACTTTGACTAGTATATCGATTCGATAATGATGGCACCATTTTGGTAATCGATTATTAAAAAAGTATCGGATGTGCATCCCTAATTACAGTATTGTTGGATATTATCGATAGATAAGCAGTCTTCACTTTGATATCCATATCGTCGCCCATCCCCCAATAAACAACGAACGTTAATGCAACCATTGTACTGTATAGACATACCTAGTGTACAATATTACAGTCCATTCATCTAGGCCTACTACATGGCTTCCCTCCATAAATGTTATTTTTTGAATGACTGAATGGTCTTGCCTTGCTCTACGTTAAACTCGAACCCTTTGCACAAGAGCTACCTAAAATATCAAGTTAAAAAAGTTGAGTGTAGGAAATTTGTCAATAGTACCACGTAGTTACTTAAGCTTTTTTTGGCCATTGCTCAATGTCGGCTAAATACGTTGGATGTATTTTTTCTTTTAAATTTGAAATCTTAACCAGTTTTTTTAAAATATCTTGTATGTTTTAAATTATGATTATTTCAACAAATCTATTACTGGGTGATATTATAATTTATAACATTAAAAGCAAATATGATTGTCAACTATATAATATGCACACATCATTTGCCAATTTTTGTTGTTTGTGGCTCTATCCCTAAGTGAAGTTCTCTGACATAATTTCAAATAACCCAAGGAATATAATTTATCCCTGATATGTTGGCATTATTTTTATTTTTTTATTTGCCTGATACAAAAATGCTTCTAATTAAAACATAGTTCTCTTTCATAACATGTGTGTGCAACTGAACGTAATAATGCATGACTAGGTACTTACATGAAAGCTTAATTTAATAACTATAATAAACTGGCAGATCCCTTTCCTTATCAATAGGCAGTTTTGCATGAAATTTAAAAACATTTTTTTCCAAATTGCTTTTATGATTCTATAACCATAACAGTTTTGGAAGAAAAAAATCCAAAATGTATTTAATAAAATATACAAAATAAAGCTTATTTCAAAAAGAATGTTTAAAAATGCGCCAAAACTGTGATGTAATGAGGCCCTTATATTTGCAAAAGTCTTGAATGAATAAATAAATAAATAAATTCGTATTTAGAGTCTACTTACTCAGTCGTTTAACTGATTTTCAGCGGAGGACATTAAACCAAAGCGACCAAGCCAACCCTGTAGGCCTGACTCAATCGACGATACCGTATACAGTACTGTGTAGTACCCTATAAATAACTAGAGGTCCGGGTTTTATTTTTTTCTCATTTTCGTTTTTTAAATGTAAAAAGTCATGTTATATGTTCATAGAGAATTCTAATATGCACACAAGTCAACATTGACTATGTATATATCACGCTCGTTCAAAGCGCTTCGGATGAAAGCGCCTTGGTTCCAGCCGATTGCAGACTGTCATATTATATGCCTTGAATTTGCCTCCAAGCGCTTCCGATCAACTCGCATTTGGAAGCGACTTGGATGGGAACCAAACCTCCTTGGCTTATGTGATATAACTCAAAACGTCTTCGTGATGCGTGCGCATCCACCGCCATGTCTATTCCCGTGGCAGAGGAAAATCACTACCGTCTATCTAAACTCTGCACTTAGCAAACTGGCTTGGAAGAACGCGCTTCGTAGTGACGTTATATATGGGCAGATCCCAAATCGAATTCGTTGAAGGCGATTTCAACTAAGGCGCTTTGGCGGGTGTGCTATATGTAGTCATTGTTTTAATTTCATAAATACTACCACCTAAAGATTGCATCCTTTCACAAAAAAGTCAATAATTTACGTATGTCATTTTGGTGGCTCATTTTCGATCCAGCTTGTATTTATTTTAAAAACTCAAGTTATCTACAAATTTAGATTGAAAGTTTGTGAATATAGTGGAGATAATGTTGGTTTTGTGAAAGAAAATAGCAACATGTTTTTATTTTGCAAATAATGGTTAAATCCATTTTCACAGGGCTCTACTTATTATAAGTTGTAAATAATAATATTTATAGGCTATAATGCAACACCTTGGATAATCCCTTGACAACAAGACAAGAGTTTCAGCATGGCTTTTGTAGCGCAGTTTTGACAAGCTTTAAACGCTTGGTGGATACAAGTGCAATTTTTAACATGGCTGTGATAGGCGGCTAGGAAGAAACCCAGTGGATATTCGTACGTCCAACAGTACAATTAGTATACAAAATAGTTGTAAACTTGTTTTTTGTTAAAAATTTAAATACAATAAATATGGAGTAAATAGCTAACAATCAGTCAAATTATTTACGCAATTAGTTGAATGTTCAAATAATTCTATTGTGCACAACAACCTTCTCAAACATCACTTGAAATGTTAAGTATGTGGGAAGTTGCTCCCCATCCTCCACCGTGGCTGACAACTGTTATAGCACTTTGGTGCCAACAATTCAAAATATGAATCAATATTAAATTCTTTTTCTTGAATATATAAATATCCACTCCTAGGTAGGAAGATATTATGTAATTTTCATTGCTTTTTCTTCTTCAAAATTTAATACAGTACTGTACATAAGATCAATATTTAGGATATTTCATGTTCTTCCAATAACTTAGCACCTCGACACAGTAAGCCTACAACTCGGGAGTGTCAAAAGTGGCCCGAAACATAGCCCCAAGACTTGGTTTTACAGGATCTTAGCATTTTAGATTTATAGCTAAAATATCATCTTTATTCTTGATCGTATCCTTTCAAATACCGTAATAAATACTGTTAGAATCCATATTCAATCAATTTGAACAGCCCAAGGCAATGTAGCTTTGAAGAATTAATCTTGAATAGAATCGAGCCAAATAGCATGTGTTGGATGCAGCATAAATTCATAACGGAATTACCAATAATGGCGCATTTCACAGTATGTTAAAAAATCTAACATGTTAAGCTAGGGCCTATCTATGACTAAATGATTTGAGTACACAAAGTAAATCCCATACATATTTGGAATCCACATGTTTACGCATGTACAAAATCCATGCTAACTGCCTATTGTAATCCCTTAATTTTTGTACAAATTGTCAACTTTGAGGCAAAGTTGAACTACCCAAAACTATTATGCGGTATGCAGCTTACAAAACGTGTTAAACTTGTTGAAACAAAGAGCAAATGGGACCAAGTCCAGGATGAGTGTGATGCTAAGGAACCAGTCTATAAACTGCCAGAATTAAACAATTGTCTCTATGGAGTAACATACAGAAATGTATAGAATAATATTATCTATGACATGATATGCGCTCACTTATGTAGAAATGAACAACGTTTTACATTATGCAAATTAGTCTAGGACCAACCAATGAGTTTTCTACTGGGGTGGATCTAGGCTTGCTATTATGATAGCTGGGCCATCCATATTAATGCAGCAGTAAGCCATTAAATCTTATCTACTAATGGTTAACTTACTGTACCGTACTAATACCGGTATGTACTGTATTCAATATTGCAATGGTGGGTGTATTTGTGCAGCAGTTTTTTTTTCTATACTATATGCAGCAGACAATGACATGATAATGGTAATTTAGTTCATAGATTGATTGGTAGACAAAACCACTGAAGATCAGGGCCTATTATTAGTAAATAAAATGAATACTATAACATTTAATATTTTATGTACCGACTTTATTTTATTTTCCTCTGACCCAAGGCATATCCGCAATCGGTTTGATATTATTACAGAAGACGAAATCTGATTACTTGTCAAAAGGATATTACAAAAGAAATGGTCCACCATTGCTCTAAAGCCAATGACCATGTAGCGGATTGTAGCCAAAGCATATTCTTTGTCTTATTAGTGAACTAGTCTATAAATAAATTGTTTACAGATAACTGTGTCAAACAACACATTTAATAGAAAAAAATACTGATGTGGTTCTTGACCGTAATGAAACTAACCACGTAATCATAATGAAAATGTTTACATAGGTACATGCAAAAGTAAAACAACGTCCTACATTTGCTTTGAGGTCTTATACTAGGCAGACTTACTGCATGTACACTATTTACTATGATAAGTCTAAACACTACCACACAATAAAAATTGTAGTATTAAAAAAATACTTGTGTTGATTGTTTAGGTACCAATCTTTTCAGGCAAACAGGATCTGGGACATAAAACAATTGAGGGGCTGCGAGCGTAAACCGTGTAAACTGACAAAAAATCGATCTGAGATACGAGCAGTTGCGGCGGCGGCGACAACACTGGCCGGTAAAGCTAGAAGCCACACGTAGACTACTGCAAGCTAATGCATATTTGTTCAGTGTGGCGCTATCTGTGTGCAAATTGGTGAATTCGAAGTCTATTATGACTTAGATAGAACGGCGGGACCACGGCTGGTCGTGCACGCATAAACCTTAACCAGGCAACGCGCGTTGGACGGTTTATGCTCGCGACCCCTCAATTACAGACTTGTCATTCATTTACAATAAGTAACATAATCAATAAGAATTAAAATAGCTGACGAACTAGTTTGTCCCATTTGGCACCTACATATGAAATATACAGAGAGTCTTACAGAGAAAATTTAAATCAACTGTGCTGCAAATCTAGTCTACAATTTTAAATATGGTATGGTCCTATTAAAGAAATATACTTTTGAGGGATGCACAATGATAAAATAATCAACACTTGAAAGGTGACGGCAAATACTAATACCCTAATATTGACCTCCCAAGAGTTGTTGGGTAGTTGTTGTTGCCATATATATCTGTTTTAGTGTGAACAAAATTTGAGACCATTTAGAGAAGATTTTGGGTGAAAAATTAAATTTTTCCAACTTGACAGGCATGGGGGTGTTGGAAGGCAAGGGGGAATCCTCCCCCACTTTTTCCTGTAATGGGAGATCAAAATGTTCAACTCTTGGTTTACACCGTTCATCGCCACAGCTACAACTGAAAAACTAGGTAGTTGTAGTCAGTACAGTATGGTAGGGTGTTGATTTGTGGCCGTTATGTCCAGCCAGCATGCAGAAGAAACTTATCGATAAAGAGTTCCTACATGCCTAAACAGGGTTGTGATCAAGATTAGATGTCTTGAAAAGTCAAAAACAAATTTTTTCAGTCAGAAATACTAGTGTGGAATCACAAGCCTTCTCAGTCATCATGGAACGTTGAGTTATAAATTGATCAGGAACCAAAACCAAAAGACAAATACAATGGCCATGATGGTGTTAAGACAGTCTGCATTAGCTCTGGAAATTTGAGTTGGACAAAGCCAGCGGTTTAGCCGAGGTCGTTTAACCAGTTCCCACTCGAACACCGAAGTTAAGCAGCCTTCGGGCGTGGTCAGGGGTAGAGTGGGTGACCGCTCTGCGCTGAAAGTCTTGTATACCGCTGGTTAGAGCAGATGGATGGTTCGAGAGCTAGTGTAACGGCTTCGTTCTCCTCGACATCTGCTCGGCAGTCCTGGTTAGTGCAGGAACCTATATGACTCAAGGTTACACCGTCCTTTCGAATGGGATGGGACGTTAAGCCGTTGGTCACTTTGGTACTTTTCGAAAGGAGTAAGCTACCTGCCGGTACTGGGTTTCCCCTCCTCCCTTCTGTTCATACTTCATCCTCATCTAACACAACTCATCGTCTTGAATAGCCAAAGTGCATTAATATGACACTTTAAGCAATATCTAATCAATCCAGTTGGACAAGTTGTTTTACATACAATTCGCTAATTAGACGAGGGAGCGAAGCGACTAAGCCTCACTCAAACTCAAGGGGCACTAGATCTGTTTTTTTGTCTGCGAGTGAGTGACTTTGCTGCAGAAAGGGCGAATGGCTAAACAGATTGATTTGAAATTTTAACCAGACATCTGGTACTGTGAGGGCCTGTTTTGCACCCCTCACATAGTTTCTTTTAGTTAATTGCTTTGGAGACGGTTACAGGCTAGCAGAGAGTGAGTGGACACATGGCGGCAGTGTATCAATTTCCTGTCTAGATTTTTGTTGGTTTGGGGGGATGCGTCTTGAGAACGCAACGGCCCTCCAAGCCCAGCGGATTTCTGGAAATTTGTAATTTTATGCTTCTTGGCTATTGGTTAAAACATTTGAATATTGAAACCCAACCAATGGCTAAGAAGGAGGTCCAACGGACCTGAGGGAGGACAGAAAAAACAGTGGTGGAAGACGGGGGGAGAGATTCGGGCTATCGCTGAGAGCGGATGGGCATCTGGTCTTCTCGTGGTTGTTACAAAGTTAGAGAAGTGAACGTGTGAATAAGTTATATTGTCACCTAGTGTGGACGTGTAAAGTCAGTGTGTGAGGTGAAGGGTTGTTTAGCTGCGTGGACGAGATCCGACGCCGACGCTGATCAACAAACCCCCCCCTTTTCGTTCTACAGCCAGCGCGTCGTAACATCTGCGTGTTGGTCTTTTATTGTGTTATTATTATCTATTATTATCATATTTTCTGTCATTATATTTCATCGTATTATGTTGTGTTGTGTACCGCCGTCCACGTCACTCTGGTGAGTCAAATAAACCTGTCTTTCTTTAAGGTAATTATCTACTTTTTAATGAATGTCACCCCTTCCTCAGACAAAGAACCCACTCCCCCGAGAACCCACTTGTTGAACCCACTTTAGAATGTCTGCATGTTAGGTTCGGTCCGTCACAGTACAAGTATTTAGTGTGCAGTTAAGATTTTGAGCAAAATCTCTAAAAATGAAACTCACAATAAATTGGAAATAGGCTGAGAAGGCCACATACAATTTAACGACATTGTATTTTGTTTATGAAAAAATCTTTTTTAACAAATCATGTTTGCATGCAGTGACCATAGGTGTATTGAATGTTGCACTCTCAAGGTTACGGTACCTAAAATTCCGCTCGGAGATTGAGTAAACCTTGCAATCACTAGTCGTATTTTGTACTGGCTATATGTTGTCCGTAGTATTGTATGCATTTCAAAATGTGTTCTTTTCCAGACAAAAAATCTATTCCGACCGTTGTTTGAACCAGAGTGTCTTGAACATTCCGGGTTTAAAGGCGCCTTAGCCAACTAGACTAGGAAAACATCAAAGTCGTTAGATGAGTGAGCGATCATGTGTTGGCATTTAAGTTGATTTATAAATGATAGGGTTTTGAGTTTGTTTGGAATAAGTGCTAACTGTTAGGCCATAATGCGCCACTTCAGCCTAGCTAGGGAGGAAATGGAATGTTACCAGGGTACTCAACAGATGACTTGCTCACTCGTCTAACAAGGACTTTGGCGTTTTCCTAGTATTTTCATTATCGATTATCGTTTTATACTTGACCAGTTGCAGTGTTGTGTAAAGTTACTTTTGTAAAGTAATTCAGTTACAGTTGATTGCATGCAAAAGTAATTCAGTTACGGGTACAGTTTACAGTTACAGTTACTTTATTGCTAATGTAATTGAGATACAAATTATAGTTACTTTATGAAGTAACTGAGTTACTTTTTAAGTTACTTTATTAAAAATGCATTACTAACAGCATGACGAACAGACTATTTTTGTTTTACTAAAAATAATTACACAAACTTTTTTTTGTGCAATTAATTTTATATTTTATTACTCAGGCTTATAGCCTAACATCCTTCATTACTACTACTTATTATGAACAAAACAATGAATATTTTTTTAGTTATTAATAATAAATATAATGGTAATAATAATATAAATAAAAAATAAAAAAATGAGTAAGGTGTCTGTATCATTGCTGTAATCACTTTTTGACTTGAACAAATTTAAATAATTATATATCTGATATAATTATATATTAGAGTCAAGATCTTTTGTACGAAATTGTTATCAAGATTTGAACACAAGAATGAAGATTCGCGTTCGGTGGTTTCTTCCGCAAAAGATTGTTTACTCCCTGATTTGCTGTTCCTGATTTTTGGCAAACCTCATATTCGTTTGAGTGGGATCATCTAATAAATCAGTTTTCTTTCTTTCTTTCTTTCTTTTTTCTTTTCTTTTCATTCCCCACCCTTTTTATATTTGACTCATTCATTAATTGCATTTTATATCCTTTTTATTTGTTACCAAATTTGTTGAGTTTTAATGCATTGTTGTAATATTACTATTTCAAATATTTACTTAAATGTAGTTCATTGTTGTGTCTGCATCTATGTACTAATTAGATTTATTTAGTTGTCCTCTTTTGTAAATCAGTTTTTATAACTGAATAGAATAGACGTTAAATAAAAAAATAAAAATAATAATAATAATACAGATGATGCAACCACCAACCCTTGATCATGAAAACATTGCAACATTAAAAAATATTGTTTTTATTAGTTTTAACAAAGTAGCACAGTGGCTGAAACCAAATGTAATAGGATTACTATTTCAAATATTTACTTAAATGTAGTTCATTGTTGTGTCTGCATCTATGTACTAATTAGATTTATTTAGTTGTCCTCTTTTGTAAATCAGTTTTTATAACTGAATAGAATAGACGTTAAATAAAAAAATAAAAATAATAATAATACAGATGATGCAACCACCAACCCTTGATCATGAAAACATTGCAACATTAAAAAATATTGTTTTTATTAGTTTTAACGAAGTAGCACAGTGGCTGAAAGCAAATAATGTGATTGGCTAATGAATAATTAGAAAAAATATGGAAGAGCAAAATATTTGTATTAGGTTATGTGGTGAAGACATTACACTAGGAAGCTTCGCAAACGCTTTTTCAGGCGCGTTGTAGGATGAGCGTAATTTTTATTAAACGAAAAAAAGGGTAAAATTACGATTTTCATGAAAATTATTTTTCGATTGCGCTCAAATTTTACACCAATATATTAATTCATTAAATTAAGGTTCTGTAAAAATATCATTACAATCGGATAAAGCATGTAGGTGTAAGAAGTCGAAGAAATATTTTTTAAAACAAAAAAATCGTAAAATTGCGATTTTAATGAGAAATAATTTTACGATTGCGCTCAAAAACGTGGCAGTTGTAAGTTCAAAAATTTCGAAGGCCTCTAGAAAATTTCATCGCAATTGGAGTATTGGCTTAGCCGGAATCGTGTTAACAAACAGATAAAAATACAAAAAAAGAGAGAAGAAAAAACATTCCGGATTTTTTTCTCCAGTGTAGTGAAATGGAATCTTCGCTTCGCTCGTTACCCTCATCTAATTAATTATTATATTATTATTATTATTACTTCTTAGGATTATATATTGACAAGTGCTTATCGTGGGACATCCACTCTGATTATGTAGCAAATAAAATAAGCTATAATATTATATATATGTACATTACATACAACAATGAAAACATATGCTGATAGGAATTTGCTATTGATAGTATACCTACTATGAATGCCCTGATTGAGTCACATTTGAGCTATGGATTAATAATGTGGGGTAATAGATCTAAAAACAATTTTCAACGGATCTTTGTCATTCAAAAAAAAAAGCTGTAAGAATATTAGGAAAAACTAAGAAAGGCAATACACGTAGAGGACATTTTAAAACTGAATATTCTTACAGTTGCTAGCCTCTACAATTACTAGGAAAACGCTTAAGTCCCGCCGCGTTGATGGATGAGCGTAATTTTTTTAAACGAAAAAGCGTAAAATTGTGATTTTTTTAATAGATAATTTTTCGATTACGGTCAAATTTCACACGAATATATTAACTCATTAAATTAAAGTTCTGTGAAAAAATCATTACAATCGGATAAAGCATGTAGGTTTTATTCGTCGAAGAAATGTTAAAAATTGAAAAAAAAATCGGAAAATTGCGATTATCATGAGAAAAGATTTTTCGATTGCGCTCAAATTTCACACGAATATAATTATTCATAAAATTAAGGTTCTGTGAAAAAATCATTACAATCGGATAAAGCATGTAGATGTTATAAGTCGAAGAATTTTTTTAAAAATCGAAAAAAATCGTAAAATTGCGATTTTCATGAGAAATAATTTTTTGATCGATTTTTCCCCCCGTGCAGTTCTTCGTTCAGAGATTTCACAGACCCCCATAAAATTTCATTGCAATTGGAGTATTGGTTTAGCCGGAATCGTGTTCACAGACACACAAAAATACAAAAAAAAGAAAGAAAGAAAAAAAAAAAAAAAACATTCCGGATTTTTTTCTCCAGTGTAGTGAAATGGAATCTTCGCTTCGCTCGCTACGCTCATCCTATAAAGTAATATTATTTTGAATTAAACATAGATAGGGAGCAAATTTAAAACTAGGAAGCTTCGCAAACGCTTTTTCAGGCGCGTTGTTGGATGAGCGTAATTGGTGCATTGACCTGCCATGTGTTGTGCAGATTTTCTGTTATTCTGTGAAAAAATCATTACTTAGTCGAATAATTTTTTTAAAAAACAAAAAAAATCGTAATTTAAAAAAATGAAAAAAATGGTAAAAGTGCGATTTTTATAACACATTTTTTTAAAAATCGATTGCGCTCCAATTTCACACGAATACATTAATTCATAAAATTAAGGTTTTGTGAAAAAATCATTACAATCTGATAAAGCATGTAGGTGTTATAAGTCGAAGAATATTTTTGAAAATGAATAAAATCGTAAAATTGCGATAATCCTTACAATCGGATAAAGCATGTAGGTGTTATAAGCCAAAGAAATGATTTTTAAATAAAAAAAAATCGTAAAATTGCGATTTTCATAAGAAATAATTTTTCGATTGCTCTCAAATTTTACGAAAATATATTATAAATTCATAAAATTAAGGTTCTGTGAAAAAATCATTACAATTGGATAAAGCATCTGGTGTTATAAGTCGAAGAATGTTTAATAGAAAAAAATCGTAAACTTGCGATTTTTATGAGAAATTATTTTTCGATTGCTCTCAAAAACGTGGCAGTTCTAAGTTCAGAGATTTCGAAGGTCTCCAGAAAATTTCATCGTAATTGGAGTTATCGGTTTAGCCAGAATCGTGTTAACAAACATACAAAAAAAAAACATTCCGGATTTTTTTCTCCAGTGTAGTGAAATGGAATCTTCGCTTCGCTCGCTCCGCTCATCCAAAATCATCAATATTCATAATTACAATACGAGCAGAAAAAGCGATGTTTTGTGATATCCCATAGGCTGGATGTATGAGAAAAGCCCCACGTATGCAAGAATTTATTTTATTTAATAAGCTACCTGCCACTACAATCTACTGTTAATCTTCTGATGGGTTTTTATTTCAGTATCTTAGATTCTGCAGACACTTATCTAATAGAATTCAAAGGAATTGTCTATCTATTAAAATTTTTCGTTGCAACTAGTAGTTGCTTTGATTTATTGTTGTCATGTTGGCCAAGACAAATTCAGCAATAGGTATGCAAGTGGAGTCAGCAGAAAAATCTCGTTCCATACTAGGGATCCAAAAAAAAAATTAATAGAAAATAAATATAAAATATTGTTTCAGACGTTGTGATATTATTTTATTTTTATATTACTGAACTGTAAACAAGCATGGTTGGCAAAAGTAACTGTTAAAAAGTGTGGCTGCGCAGCCCTCATAATTTTTGAATAATTTTGTATTTTTGTTAATTTTCATAATTGTGTAATTTTGCATTTGTGTAATTTGCATAATATGAACATGCAAATTAATGATCTAGAGGAGAGATCAATTTCATATAATGTGATTATTGCAAGTGCTATATGATTGGGCTAAAGTGGACTTCACGGGAAGATTTTTTCTGCGGGTACCAAGAATTTCCTCCCTCCACCACCACCTTCCTGGCCCGAGCAGAGTGGACAAGAGGTAGATCGTATATCTAATAGTCCTCGACCCTTCTATTGATGGTCTCGAAACCATCCAATTAAATTATTTTCGCTTGAATAGAGTTAAATCCTTCCTTCCTTTCATCTTAAACTGTTGTAATTTACCTTTTAAATGCCCTTTAATGTAATGATTATATCTTAAATGTTTCACTGAAGTAAAATCAACACGATAATGTTTTTGAATGCTAAAAATTGATTGAAAACTAAGAACTTAACAGTATAATATACAACGCACTTCTCCATCAGAAGTTCTTAGAATATTTTGTAAACATTGTTCGTTCTCAATCAATTTTTTGCGTTTAAAAACATTTTCGTCTTGATTTTATTTCAGGGAAACATTAAAGTTTAAACATTAAAGGTAAATTACAACAGTTTATGTAATGAAAAGAACATTAATTTATCTCTATTCAAGGGTCTAGAGACCATCAATAGAAGGGTCGAGGATAGGTAAGATCTAAATCTTCTGCACTCTGCCCGTCCGAGGAAGGTGGTGGTGGTAAAGAGGGGAGGAAATTCCTGGTACCTGCGGACCAATCTTCCCGTGAAGTCCACTTTAGTAGCCTGTGTTTTTGGCCTTTTGGGTCTAGATACGACAGTGAAATCTGCTCGCATCCACATTTTCAAGTTTTCAGTGCTAACTAAAAGTGTAAGTGGGTCAACTTTTGTTCACCAGAACGTACAGTGGCTGTTCGAAACGCGAATATCGCAGGAAAGGTGCTTTTCGATCCGCCAATCAGAAGACAGGATTGCAACTCAAAAGTGAATTTCTACTTCTGTCACAAGTCGGCAACAATAGCCTAAAGAGTTAGAAACCGCAGTCTAGGATTGGCCGAGGCAACGTTTTCGCGACCTTGGAGTTGCACAGGGGGGAATCAGCGCGGCTGACAGAGAGGGCTGAAAGTAACGGGAGTTTGGATGAGCCCGGCAGAAACACGCCAGCGTGAGCACGTAGCCACGAACAGATATTTCACTTGAGCTTGAACAACAAAACAGGACAGACGTTTCCTGAAAATGTTTTTCAACGCTACGAGAGCAGGAGGCAGAAGAGTCGCCATGGCCATGGCGAGGATAATTTGGCTATATCAATTACACTTCAATCACGACGACGATAACGGGAAGTAGGCGACCCACACGATAATGTGGTAACCTAGTGGAACGCGTCCGATATTACTGACGAGTGACGACCACGGGATTCAACGGCATATTCTTCAACCTTCATCAACCGGGAGTGGCAACATGCATTTAAAGTTTATCTAAACCGCCCTCCGTGGCAATTATTGCGGACAGTGTCGTACCATTATAGAACGCACGTGACAAAGTGCTATCGTTTTAACCCGTTCAATACCTTAATAACACGCAGCCGATCACATAACTGAGCCAATCATAGCCTCTCATATAACGGGACAAACAGAGAACGTCGAGGCTATCCTTCGGTATTAACTAGCCTACCCGTGCTGTTACGCCCGAAAAGGAACCAGAAAGGATGTTTCGCCTACCGGTTTGCCACTGGAGTGAAGCCTACTCTGGGTCTCAAGACCCATCGCCGGCCGAGCGAGCATCCACCTACGCATCCGTCGTCGTAACCAAGGCGGCTCGATCGACCACGTGAGTTGGAACAAAGTTGTCGTTCAGCGTCAAGAACCACCGGCAGTGTTGAGTACAAAGCAAAAATATTGGGTTATTATAATAAGCTATTTTGTCAAACCAAATTGTTAAATTGTCACGGTATTTCTTTATTTGGTCACATGGAAAATTTTTGCACATAATTGTATCCAATTTAAATTCAAGGTAAAATTTGCATAACTTGGTATTCCAATTTGTCAATACATGAATGAAATCCAATATGTGTTTACTTATCATGAAGTGCATGCGTTTATCCCATCTACCTCCCTTTAAACTCAATCAAATCATTGCGGCCTTCAGCCTACTTTTATGTACGCTCTCTCAAGAAGAGCGCCTATAGCTTAAGCACGTGCGGACTAGCCCAGCAGACCACCGGACGTCCCTGCCTCGCTGGAAGGTAGCCGGCACAGCGCTAGCACGCTGGGTAAGATCTTGTATTCTCACTCCGTGAGGGTGGAACCCAAGGCATTGTTGCATGTCCTGCTGCCACTGTCATGTTGTTTGCAATTACCTGTTTGGCTAGGGCTTTTGTTTGCACACATAAGATAACTGCAAAAGTTGCATACCATGCCTATGTTGAATCAATCTTCAGGTATGGGATACCAGTTTGGGCAGTGATATATTTATAATTTAAAAGAGCAATTTGCATAATTGCAGGATAAGGATATAGAGAATCATGCAGAGATACCTTCAAAAACATGAAAATTCTCACATTACCATGTATTTATATTAATGAACTACTTCAAGGAACTACTTAACAACTAAACTAACTACTTAACAAGGAAAAACATCATCATGACACTAGGCAAAAGGAAAAATACCATGTACCAGATACTCTTATGCAA
Organism: Sweltsa coloradensis; assembly: GCA_024449915.1. NCBI lineage: Eukaryota > Metazoa > Arthropoda > Insecta > Plecoptera > Chloroperlidae > Sweltsa > Sweltsa coloradensis. The sequence goes on along the minus strand of JAMZAV010002821.1, from coordinate 9,468 downwards.
AATGGAATCTTGTCTAAAAGAAAATGCCTATTATTCTATTGCCGAATTCAAAAATGGGGAAGACCTGGAGCATAACTAAAACGAAATTAAATAAAGGTTGGGTAAGCAATGCAAACTTACAATTTGGCTTTGATTTCATTGTGTTAAGTCTCTGTTGAAACATTTGGTGGACACACTACTGGATTAATGTCTTTATGTAAATTGATTTTAATATTAATATGGTAGGGGCCTAATATTGAAATGTATCTGTCTATTATTATTAATTAAGTTATCAGTAATTGTAAGACTAAATAGGCCCTGCTTATAATTTTAGTATTTGATTTGATGTTATAGTTGAAGAATGTTACATGCAAGCTTAAAGATAAAAAAATGTAAAATAGCTAACTGGTATTGCAGAAGAAGTACTGAAATAATTATGTAGATTTTAGGTTGTATTTTTCAAATTTTGTACTTTGTAACTAATTTTATCCCAAGAATGACATGTAATGTATTCGACCATGGCAATTGTGACAATGACAATTACCAATATAGTGTCAATAACCTGAGCAACTTCCAGTACACTAACAATTATGACATGATATAACAATGCAATGTATATTATATCACCTAAATATAATGACCATATGTACAAAAATGATAAAACTGGAAAATGGTTCTACTTTAAGAGTCAAAACAATTACGCAAATAAATCTATCTATCTAATATGTTTAATGTGGCCTATATGATCTAGTAGTTGGATATTGATTGAATGCACAAGCATTTCAAGTGAGTGAAAATAATATTAATTAATATAATAATAGAAATATTAATTAGAATAAATACAATAATAATAATGAATAATAATAATAATAAATAAATAAATAATAATACCTAATAATAATAATAATAATAATAATAATAATAATAATAATAATAATAAAGCAATCTATAATTCAAAAAAGTAAACCTTTGAAATTCAATTTGAAATTCATATTTATTTAGCAATCAGAAAATTGGATGGGCACTGATAACTTTACTTTTGTGTGCCCTAAAACCCCAATAACTAACTATAATTTAAAAAAAAATTACCTTCTACTTTTCCGAATCCCTTACCTTCCTTTTTCTTTTATCATCATGTCAGAGGAAGACGTTGAGTGCACGAATGAAGATACCCAGCCTGGCAGGTTGGTTAAGTGAACACACCCATTATAGTTAAAAACATTTAACATTCCATTGTCCATATAAAACAAATATTTAGCAATTAATTGAATAAAGTTAATACATGCTGGCAGTCAAAATATTGTTTCTATTCAATACATTTAGTGTCAATTTAAAAAATACATATATATATATTGTTGCAGTGGTGTCCGCTTATCCAGGAATTCATAAGGGGGGGGGGGAAGTTTCATATGAATCGAGTTATTCATAGATGTACTGAAGTTTAAAAGGGAGGGTTCAGGGGGCTTGCCCCCTGGGGTTCTTTTGTTCTTCAAGGTCATTTTGGTGAAAATTTGTGCGTTTTAAAGCATCACAACGACCAACCTTTTATCTACTAAAATCCTCTTTTTAATCTAAATACTACTATATTCACCATTAGAACGTTAACGTGCACTTCCACACTTTATTTGGCAAAAGGGAAGTGGTAATTGTCCCTATTCCCCCCACCCTTGGACTGTATTGTTGGAGAATCATACACAATTACTTTTAATTGATTTTCAACACATCTAGGATGTGGCAAATCCATGCAATCACTTTTATTTATGTTACTGTTACTTTCTTGAAATCAACCAGCACACATTTAATACTGTACATCCTTGTGTATCCTTGTGGGTATATAAGCCAGTGGCATACAGCCAAACTTCTTTATGACAAAACATATTTACAACAATGTGAGCAAGATATGTATGAAATAGGTTAATAAGGCCAATACCCCTAAGCAAATATCCCTACCGGTAGACAACTGTTTTTTGGGGTCCCACAAGTGCTAAAAAATAAATATACAGAGTATACATTTTTAATCTTAAAGGAAAGTTTTACAGAAACTGTTGTCCTTCGGCAGTTGCCATAAATAAGTTCCTATAAATTTAAGTTGGCTTCGCTTGTGTGTACGAATTACAGTGTAACTATATTGTAATACAGCTAATGAGCAGTAACCTGCAGTGTTAGTCAGTTGATTTTATTGTATGACTGGCCCATTACAAATGTAAGTAATGCCAACACAACCAAACATATTAAACACAAGCTCGTGCTCCAGGGAAAGTTTATAGAGCTCTCTCTATGCATAATTGAGTTTTGACATAGAGAAAACAACCAGTGCCTTAAAACAATCTTGGCCATATCACACACATATTATCATTCAGCTTTCAATAATTATTGGTGTTATCTCCTCATCAACATTGATATCTTCCTTGTTTTAGTAGGTAGGTTAGGTATATAATATACACTTCTGTTCACTTAGTACGTGTTCCAGGGCCGGTTTAAGGACTATTTACTAGTGTCCGCGGGCACTAAAAATGACGCCTATGTTTGGGCGCCCGTAGAAATTTCGTTAGAAAAAATATAATATGTATATTCTTTGGGCAAGCATAGGGGGTTTGGGGGGCGGAGCCCCCCAACAATAGCGCCGCAATCAAAATTTTTGAAGATCGGGTTTTTAGAATGCGTTTGGTGGGTTTTGGAAAAAAAGTAGTGGGCTGAATACAAACCAAAATTACGTAATTTTTGTGCAGTCGATACTCGAAAACCACCAAAAGGAATCTTAAAGTCCGGGGGGGGGGGGGGGGGGCAAGTGCGCTCATGCGCCTTATGCCATGATAAATTATTCAGTCAGGATAGCTTTTGCCGAAGTTGGTTATTAAACCAACGAACCGAAAAATCAGAATTCATGCAGTGTGCATGAGCTACCAATTTCGGCCTATGTAGAAACAAATTTTGCAATTTTAAATTTTGATTGCAATTTTTTTTGTCTTCTTTTTTGCTCTCTTTTAGGAAAATGGCTAATCTGATCTTGCTAAAAAATATAAGTGGACCTTTTTTATTTAGATATGCCATGAATTTGGGAACAATCAAATAAACATTTCTGATCAAAATCGTACTTATAATTATTATTTTTGTATTCAATTTTATTTGTTAGTTAGCTCTCTGCTGAACCAATGAATATACTGCGATAGGGACGAAATTTTCTGGGGACTTACTAAACCTGTCAAACATTTGGTTACAATTGCAGATTATGACTCTTAAAAAAATAAGTATATAATATATTATATATACTATACCCTCTCAGTCACAGAACTGATTTTCATTGGCGGACATTAAACTTCTGCATCAGTGTGCATGTGGAGCATTACAAAATATAGCCTTCTTAAAGTGCAATTTTCAAGACAAAATATTAATTTTCTTTTTTAAATTAACCTTATTTTCGGAATACACGGAAGAAAATCTAAAAAGACTTGAAATTGCGTTAAAGTTCATTCTATTTAAAATATTTATTTGGTTGAACTCAAAACCATAGCATTGTTTAAGTTGATATATTTCAATGGTTCCATGAAAATAACATAATATTAATTATTTTGTAGTCGATTGGCTGGTATAGAGCAAACAAACCAAAGCAGGATACTTTTTATCTAGGCCAAAATGGCGACAATGTTTGATGAGTTTTTATTTTTCGGGGCTAGTTTCACAGAACATGAATTAACCAAGAGATACATATCCATCATATCCATCATAGGTTGGTACAGGGACTAGGGGAAGGATATTCAATAATGGGGAAGGATCTTGAGAAGGTGAAAAAATTTATCTAGGAGTATGCATACTCCTAGATACTTAATGGTTACAGAGCAAGCTAAATTGGGAGGAACAGGTAAATGCAACCTCGAAAAAGGGATTTAGATGTCTGAACTTCGTGATGCGAACATTAAAAGGGGCTAGTAGAGAATTAAAGGGGCACGCTTATAAAACGCTGGTGAGACCAGTAGTGGAATACGCTGGAGCCGTATGGGATCCGTACAGGAAAGGGGAAATTGAGGGAATTGAGGCAGTGCAGAAAAGGGCTGCAAGAAAGGTCGTTAGGAAGGGGAATACGTGGAAGGAGGAACTAATCAATGGACAGCTAGTAAGGACATATGAAAGTGTTTCAACCATGGTTCAGGAACTAGGATGGGAGAAGCTGGAGGATAGGAGAAGAATTGACAGATCAGGGAAAATGTATGGGGTGACTAGAGGGCAAGAAGGATGGGGGGAGATGAATAGCCAACTAAGGAGGGCAAACTATGTTGCCAGAGGGGATCATATGTGGAAGTATGAGAGGGGAACATGGGCAACCGACGTGGGCAAAAACTCGTTCTTGGCTAGAACAGTGGTTGAGTGGAATGGCCTACCAGGGGGAATAGTAGGGGAGAAGACTGTAAAGGGTTTTAAAAAACAAATGAAGCTGCTGCTGCCAAAGGATAATCCAGAAAAGGTTTGAGAGAGCAGGCAAGACTAGCGACAAGATAAGGGCATCTGGGGTACAGATGGGATACAGATGGGATATAAGGGAACAGAAGGATAAGAAGGATAAGAACAAAAAGGAATTGAAAATGGAAATTAGAAGGGTAAAAAAAGCAACTAGCAAAAGAAGGATGATAAGATGGAAGGAAGGATGGAACAAAACTTACCACCGACTACAAGTCAACAGTTGGGAGGAAGATAAATACAAAAAATACAAAAATCCAGCGCCTTGTAAATCCATGATCTAATATCACAAAACATAAAACATCAACTTTTAGAAAGAAAAAAAAATTGTTTGGTTTGTTTTGTTCGTTAGAATTGTTTTATATTTTGATTGTTGAAAGCAAACTTAAACTTGGATGTATAATTTTTTTTTTAAAGGAAATTAAATTTGTTCCGTATAGGACAGTGGTTCCCAACCTTATTCAACTCAAGGTTTGCTACATTTAATAATTTTGCGGCACCCCCTTCAGCCAAGTAGTAAAGTAAATTAGCAGGTCTGGTAAACAAAATATAAAAAAACAGCAATTTGATGTCAAATTATTGTTGACTATTTAGTAAAAATAAATTACGATTCAATTTGCTAGGATTGAAGCTTGATTTGCTAACTTTTCCCCAGAGACAATGCACTCAGGGCTAGGCCTTTCTTCACCATCGCACCATGTGAATCCCATAGCAAAGTAACTGTCCTCATACAACCATATTTTCACAGATGCTTAATAGTGTCACTGCTCGCGCCTTTAACATATTTATGCGATAGTTTTTAACATTAGTTTTTAGACGTCTCTTCCGTCCATTCACTATCGCCCAGTTTGGGGGGTGGCAGCTAGCATAGGATTCGAGATCAGCATCGTTGCTGCGTGATTACGCAATATCCATTTTTCAATTGGGGCCATTTTGATTCTTTGAATAAACACTGTTGTAATGAGTCGATTAGTAGCCTATATTTATTTTACTTGGTGTAAAATTAATTATTTAGCCCTACTGTATTTTTCATATTTAAAAAAATGCTTGTTTTTACTTATGTACAAGGATTTTGCGGTACCCTGGTTGGGAACCACTGGTATAGGATATCAAGTTCATTTTTTGGAGAGTACCTAAACTGAATACTTTTAAAGCCCACTTTTGAGTGAACTTCACTAGGCCTAAGTAATCTACGGTCAATGGCTCCCATACTTGCAAGACACAATAATCAGGTAGCATTTTATAGGCCTAGACGTGCCTAAAAATATGTAGGGCCTACTGGTATAGTCTAATCTACATGTTAACAACGGTGTTGAAGTAGGAAAGTAGGTCACAAATGATACAAATCACGATAGATTATGGATTGATGTAAAAAAACAAACACTTTTTAATACTTAAATAACTACAGTAGGCCTACCGTACAATTACATACTAATACCAGCAGTTGATGTAGTACAAGACCAGTATAAAATAACAATAGGCTATATTCTATCTGTGAATCACATTCATTGAGTTACCTACCGTACCTATGTATTACCGACTTAATGTTCATTCCACTGTGGCCCTGCTTTATCATCATAGAATTTTTCCAGTTTTGCAAGTTTTGCTTGAACTTTAAAATATGATTTTGCTTCCAAATATGTTATTCCCATAGCAGCAATTGCTTGAACTACAAATATTCCCAAGAGAATATTGCTTATGGGTAAGGTAAATTTTTGCCACACACGGAAAACACCTTTGTAATCACTGGTAACATACGGCAAGTTATACGTTCCATGGCGTGTTGCAAACTGAAAAAGAACATACATTAGATTCAGATTCAGATTCAGATTTTATTCACCAACTAGACAGGTACATGGCACACTGTATGGGCATCGTCAATGTGTGTATGTTACATTAATACAAAATTACACAACAATATATTTAAACAATGTAGGTACAATATAAAGCTTAGTATTTAAAACAGTAATATTTAAAACAATAAAATACTTCTAATACCAGGTGTGAGGCTAGGTTCAGCCTCCATTCACACTTATCCCACATCCAACCATTTCCCTGTACTTCCTCCGCTTGGTATCATAATAATGAGTCACCAGGTCAACGACACATCCTCCTTTGGCCTTAAGATTGAAAAAATTCTTGAAGAGAATAGTAACCTTTGCTACACAAATGTGATTTTAGTTCTTGTTTGAATATTGTGGCTTGTTTGATGCTCTTAATTTGTGTAGGAAGTTTATTGTATATTGCGATACACAGATAGTGTGGCCCTTTGGCATACATTGTTGTCTTATGATTGGGTACATGGAGACTATTCTGGGAGCGAGTAGGATAGCTATGTACAGAAGAGTTTGTTAAAAAAAGTTTCTGATTGGTATGCACAAAGAGTGCTGCAGTTAGTATGAGTGAGCATGTGACTGTTAAAATGTTGAGCTTGGGAAACAGTTTGCGGCATGATTGCCAAATTGATGCCCCCGATAGTATACGAATGGCTCGTTTTTGTAGAATGAAAACACGATGTGCACTAGAGGACCCCCCCAAAATAAGATTGCATATGCTATATGTGAATGTAAATGAGCATGGTATACTAGTTTTAATACAGACAGGTCAACGAGTGGTTTCAGCCTACGAAGCAGATAACAGCTACTTCTGATTTTGGCGCATAGTTGATCCACATGTGGCGACCAATTAAGAGTGTCTGTTAGGACTAACCAAGGAACTTCGCCATTGTGTTTCGGCTAATAGACTTCCCATTGCTTCGAATGAGTGGACTCGAGATTTGGGATGTGTATGAAGAATGAAAGGAAAGGTATACACTTTTTGCTGGTTGTAGGGCAAGGAGGTTTGTCTGGCAATAAGATTCCATTGCATTGGCTTGTGAATTTGCCACCGCTATAAGCGATTCCGTGAATTTCTTGTCTGCTGTTAAGAGATGACTGAAGTCATCTACATATTGCGTTACTTTCCCCTCTTTTAAGTAATTCGATGCATCATTCACATATAATAGGAATGCAAGAGGTCCAAGGATTGTTCCTTGTGGAACACCGCTTTTTACCATGAGGGGAGAAGAGAAGTGATGGCTTGTAGTGCCGTTGATGGTATTGTTAATTACTGCAATCTGTGAACGTTCTGATAAAAAAGATGATATCCAATCCTTAGCTTTCCCTCTAATTCCCAGAATATCAAGTTTATTAAGAAGACGAGCGTGGTCAATAGTGTCAAACGCTTTACTTAAATCATAAAATATCCCTAAAGCTACCTCACTGTGATCTAGGGCTACATACAGAGAGTTTAAGAGCATGGAAAATTGCAGTGATGGTCGATTTGTTTTTTGGAAACCGTGTTGGTTAGGTGTTATTATCTCATATTTGCTTAAAAATTCTGATATACGATTATACATGGCTTTTTCAAAAATCTTTGAAAATGATGAGATTAATGATATTGGCCGGTAATTGCTAGGGTCCTGTTTATTCCCTTTAAGTTTGTATAGTGGTATAACTTTCGACAATTTTAGTTTGGATGGGAATATGCCCGATACAAACGATTCATTTATGAGAAATGATAGTGGTTCTGCAATAAGGTTGTGACATTTTGCTAGAATTGAGCCGGGTATGCCATCTAGTCCCGAAGAATGTTTCTTACCAAAGCTCTTAATAATATTAGAAACTTCCTTAGGGAAGTGGGGTAGAGGAAGATTGAATGGGGTTGGTGATATTCATCGAGAGCTGGTGTTGATAACCCCGCTTTTTGTGTTGGCCGTGAATTAACTCCTAGCTCTATGAAAAACTCATTAAATTGTTCCGCAACGATTTTAGGATCCGATATAACATTGCCGTTTATATTCAAGGTTCAAGCCTACATGTACAAATGTTTTTTGGACTGATTTGAAGTTCCTTTTGAAAAGTTAAAAGATTCAGTTCATCAATTTAAAAAATAACTCTATAAAGTTCAAGTTCCTTTTTACACCCTTACCTCTAAAAAGTTCAAGTTCCTCATAAAAAGGAACTGAAGTTTCTTTAAAAAGTTCCCTTTTATTTTTAAGTTTGTTTAATGCGACTGCAGAGTGCAACGTGCAACTTGCAAGCATGCCTACAGCTGTCAAAGAGCACGGTGATCGGTAGGGTCATAAATCATGATGATACATGATATGAAAATTTTTGGATGAGCGTAGCGAGCAAAGCAAAGATTCCATTTCACTACACTGGAGAAAAAAATCCGGAATGTTTTTTTTTCTTTCTTTTTGTATTTTTGTCTATCTGTTAGCACGATTCCGGCTAAACCGATACTCCAATTGCGATGAAATTTTCTGGAGACCTTCGAAATCTCTTAACTTAGAACTGCCACGTTTTTGAGCTCAATCAAAAAATTATTTCTTATGAAAATCGCAATTTTACGTTTTTTTTAAATTTTTAAAACATTTCTTCGACTTATAACACCTACATAATACATCCGAATTTAATGATTTTTTCACAGTACCTTAATTTTATGAATTAATATATTCGTGTGAAATTTGAGCGCAATCGAAAAATTATTTTTTATGAAAATCGCAATTTTACGATTTTTTTCGATTTTTACAATTTCCTTTACTTAGGCCTACAACACCTACATGCTTTATCGGATTGTAATGATTTTTTTACAGAACATTAATTTTATGAATTAATATATTCGCGTGAAATTAGAGCGTAATCAAAAAATTATTTCTCATGATATTGACAATTTTAGTTTTTTTCTTTTCTTTTTTAATTTCTTCGACTTAGGCTAGTAACATCTACATGCTTTATCCGATTGTAATAATTTTTTTACAGAACCTTAATTTTATGAATAAATATATTCGCGTGAAATTTTAGCGTAATTGAATAATTATTTCTTATGAAAATCGCAATTTTACGCTATTTTGTGTTTTTAAACAATTACGCTTATCCAACGACGCGCCTGGAAAAGCGTTTGCAAAGCTTCCTAGTAATTATAAATAATACGTAACGGCTTGGTTGTTTGCTACGATCTGAAGAGGTTGATTTATTGTAACGAACTAACTGTTTT
>JAMZAV010002820.1:0-134678 GCA_024449915.1 Sweltsa coloradensis | reverse complement strand
AAGCGACGTGGTTCAGTTTCACTCAGAGTTATTCGCCATCATGAAGCTCTTAAATACATTCTACGCTGTCGTTGTGGAGAATACCTTTTGTGTTCAGATATCTTAAGTTCACTTCAAGCTATAAAACTGCTGTATTCTAGTCATCATTTGGTACAAGACATCCAATTCTATTTAGAAAAACTAACCTCTAAGGGATATATAATAGAGTTTTGCTGGATACCTGGACACGTGGGCATAGAGGGAAATGAACACGCTGATCGGGCTGCTAAGGAAGCTTCCCAGCGTCGCGACGTTGATTTCAATCTAGTTCCCGTTCCAGATGTCAAGAGTGGATACAAGCAAAGATTGTTGGATTTGCGACAAGCATCGTGGGATGTGTTGCAAAATAACAAATTGCATAGTGTGATGCCCACATTGACTAACAAAATTCGTCCACCTACGTCTCGACTCTCACGTAGAGAAGAGGTGGTATTGTCTAGAATTCGTATAGGCCATACACGCCTAACACACGGATATCTCTTAACCAGAGAAAAGGTTATTCCCATATGTGACACATGTGATGTACCTTTAACCGTGCATCATATGCTAGCAGAATGTGCCAAATATGATGCATTGCGCACGCAATTTGATCTCTCCCAATCATATGAAGAACTTCTATCATATGATAACGGCGACAACTTTCAAATTTCTCATCCATTGTAATCTATTTAACAAAATTTAATTCACATCTTACACATTTGTTTCTTTTCTTTATTTTCATTTACATACATAACTTTTCTTTTGCTATTACTTTCTTCATCATCAATTTATTTTTTTATTTATACACTTAGAAAACAATCTAATCATCAAACATACCTGCATTCACTCTTCTCATTTCCTTTCATTCACAGGCGGCGCAATATGACCTAACCGGTTGAAGCGCCCTAGTTTCTCACGTCGTCGTCGAGAAACGGCGACAAACTTTCTAAATAACTCAGTCGAAGTATTTTATTTAACGAAAGTTAATTCACATCAACAACATTTGACTTCTAAATTAATAAATTTAGTTTTTTATAGTTAACATTTTTCATTTTCCTTTCCATAAACTTAGAAAACAGTATAACAAACAAACAAAAAATAAATTTAATTAATTTTTTTACAATATCACTGGCAGCGCAGTATGACCCACCAGGTTGCATCTCCCTAGTTTCTCATGTCAAATAAGTTGTAACTGCAGCATTAGTTTTACAGAGGATAAATTTGACGTTCCTTCGTCGAATGCTCCATCTTCTACTCGGCTGGCTTATGAATATTCACCAGGATATAATACAGTGCGGTGCGGTGCGGTGCGGTGCGGGAGTAAGACGTTGCCTCTAGTATGGGGATCACGTCCCATTCTATCAATTTCACCACGGATATTGTTAGTGGGGTGCAGAAGTGCGACGTTCCAATTATTATATTTCACTCTGTGATTATTAATGTGCAAATGTGTTTAGACGTTAATTTACTAGTTACTGTTGCATATATGCATATTTAACTAAAACTACGTTAGTTAACATAACGAACTTATCGAATTAATTAATGTGAGGCATGGGAAATTTTGCATACTAATAAATGCAAAAGCAAAATATTAGTTCGAATGGAAAATAGGAAAAGTGAACTGATTTAAATATCTGATGTACACTGCAAGCAAACGAGGACAGGGAATATGTGTAATCGCAACTCATCATCGGGATAATATTTTTTATGGAAAGGGTAAATGCTTAACTCTGTTGTTACCAAACAATAAGACTAGCTATAATTTGCTTCCTAATCGTGGATCTATTATGGTTATTAATCTATCCATCTATCTACTATTGTTTAAACTCTCGTCTGGGCCCGGGGTAGAATTGGCCCAGAGCATGGCTCTGCTAATCGTAAAAGGCGATTCAAGAGAAAAAGTCCACCTCGCAAACATCAGCTAGGAAAGAGCGGAGTATCTTACTCCCCAAACTAGAGGCGAGCTCTGGCATCGTCGTCGGGGACTTTGCCCCCTTCCCTTGACGACCCCCCGGCGACGATGACAATGACACAACGAACGATGACAAAAGACGATGACGACCGCGACGTGAGAAACCCCCTTTCCTCCCCTTACCCGTGGCTGGTTCTGACCAGCATGGGCTCCTCCTCCCCACCCCCCTTAGGCTAGAGTGGTGCATTATGACCTAACGGTTGACGCGTCCTTAATCCAAATAAACCAAAACTAAACTCTGTATACGAGCTTTTGCAAGTTTAAAGTTTAAAACTTGATCATTGCCCTATGTTGATTTACTTTGTAATAAAATGTTTAATGGGCAATATACATATACGCATATCATTCTGAAACACACGTTCCAAAATTGTTTCGAAAACAGCATATTTTAACGCTTATGTCTATATTATACTTAACGAAATAAAACTACGATTGTCGTAAACAATTTGAAAACGTATTTTATGAATTCCAAACACTTATTATTATGAAAATTTGAACATCATTCAAAACAAAAAATTAGTAAGAACATTTCGATAACGTATACATATCAATATACGATTTTAAAATATATATATTTTTATCATTGCGCAAACATTGGTTACGTTACTGTTTTGTGCTGATGACACGAGATGCAAAACAAGTTAAGGACGACGACGTAAGAAACTGTTATACTTCAACCGGGTATTACAATTGCGCCGCTTGAGATATTGCTAGTAAATTTATTAAATTTGTACTTTCTTTGTGTTTATTGTTTTCTTAGTTTTGAAATAAAAGCGAATGAAAGACGGTTGTGATAATACTATTATCAACATGTAAATACAACTTCCTCTTTCCGTATAAACGATACAAAGTGTTTATTAATTTGGTCTACATCTGTGCTTTGTCTAACGTGTCTCTCTGTTATTATCGAATTACATAAACGAATTAACTTCCATGTATTACTCAAACTTTTCCATCTCGAACCAGTTTCATCAATTTAGATTAATGGTTTCACCACTCGTCCATGGAAAGGTCAGGAGTAACCGACCGTGCCTGGTCAAGGGTGCCAACACAACGACTGCACGTAGACCGTTACAGCATGTGGAGTACACACATACCAACACTGTAACAAGATTCACTACAAGGGTGCCAACACAACGACTGCACGTAGACCGTTACAGCATGTGGAGTACACACATACCAACACTGTAACAAGATTCACTACTAAGGTTCCAACACAACGACTGCACGTAGACCGTTACAGCATGTGGAGTACACACAATTACCAACACTGTAACAAGATTCACTACTAAGGGTGCCAACACAACGACTGCACGTAGACCGTTACAGCATGTGGAGTACACACATATCAACACTGTAACAAGATTCACTACAAGGGTGCCAACACAACGTGCACGTAGAACCGTTACAGCATGTGGAAAGTACACAAAATTACCCAACACTGTAACAAGATTCACTACAAGGTGCCAACACAAAAACTGCACGTAGAACGTTACGCATGTGGAGTACACACATGCCAACACTGTAACAAGATTCACTACAAGGGTTGCCAACACAACGACTGCACGTAGACCGTTACAGCATGTGGAGTACACACATACCAACACTGTAACAAGATTCACTACAAGGGTGCCAACACAACGACTGCACGTAGACCGTTACAGCATGTGGAGTACACACATACCAACACTGTTACAAGATTCACTACAAGGGTGCCAACACAACGACTGCACGTAGACCGTTACAGCATGTGGAGTACACACATACCAACACTGTAACAAGATTCACTGCAAGTGTGCCAACACAACGACTGCACGTAGACCGTTACAGCATGTGGAGTACACACATACCAACACTGTAACAAGATTCACTACAAGGGTGCCAACAGAACGACTGCACGTAGACCGTTACAGCATGTGGAGTACACACATACCAACACTGTAACAAGATTCACTACAAGGGTGGCAACACAACGACTGCACGTAGACCGTTACAGCATTTTGAGTACACACATACAAGCACTGTAACAAAATTCACTATAATATGTCATGTTAACACTTAACAGTTGCCTTCTTACACCATTGTATAAGATTGAGTTCAGATCATTTTTAAATAACACTTATTTCTTATAGTACAATCAGTTTCTAAGGTGTGAAAATCTTCAGGTGACTAACTAAATTTGTGTTTTTGGGAAGGGAATTTAAAACTATAAAATGCAGTATTACTATCTCCCACGAAAAATGAAACTCTATATCTTTAAAGTTTGATATACAAATACACTAAAAGTAAGTTTTTTAAATGCATTTGTTATTCATATTTACTATTTAGTATTGTGTTCTTGTTTTATAAGTATTATTTGTCTTTTGCAATTATTATCATCATCACCATAGTTTTCCTTTTCTTATATATACATTTACAAAACAATTTATCATCCAACACACCAATAACTCACGTAATTAACTTTCAATATCACAGGCGGCACAATATACCCTAACCGGTTGATGTGCCCTAGTTTCTCACGTTGTCGTTTTAACGTCTTCTGTTATGACTGAAAGAAAGAAAATATGTCCAAATACAGTTTAGAGGACTCGATCCGTAGCATTTACCTTAACTTTGGTTAACACCCCATGGTAAACTTTCAGTCAGGCAATTTGATCTCTCCCAATCATATGAAGAACTTCTATCAAAATGATAACGGCGACAAACTTTCTAAATTTCTCATCCATAGAAATCTATTTAACAAATTTAATTCACATCTTACTCATTTCTTTTTTTTCTTTCTTTCATTTACATATATAACTTTTATTTGCTATTACTTTCTTCGTAATCAATTTATTTTGTTATTTATACACTTAGAAAACAATCTAATCATCAAACATACCTGCATTAACTCTTCTCATTAACTTTCATTATCACAGGCGGCTCAATATGACCTTACCGGTTGACGCGCCCTAGTTTCTTACATCGTCGTTGATCAGTTTGTCAATAAAATAATTTGACGACGATGACAATGACACAACAAACTATATGACAAAGACGATGACGACCGCGACGTGAGAAACCCCCCTTCCTTCCCTTACCCGTCGTTGGTTTTGACCAGCATGGGCCCCTCCTCCCCCCCCCCTTAGGCAAGAGTGTTGCATTATGACCTAACGGTTAACACGTCCTTAATCCACCCCCCCCAAAAAAAAAAAAAAAACACCGCAAGTTACAATGGGAAAATATTTTCCCTTTTAATAACTTGGTGGATAAAAGTAATTGAAATAATTTTCAAAATCCTGGTTACTACCAATGTTGAACTAATTTTTTAATCGTGAGATTCGAAGATCCTCGACAATTTTTCTAAATTCCTTATTCACAGTAGTTAATTTAACAAAAGTTTATTCACATCAAACACATTTCTTATGTGTTCTTTTAATTTCCATTCTAATAAATCACCATTCTATTTGCTTTTGCTATCAGCCTATCACTATTATCACCATCATTATCTATTCTTTTATAAACTTTGAAAACAACATAATCATCAAACACACCATAAACTCATTTCATCAACTTTCAATATCACAGGCGGCACAATATGACCTAACCGGTTGAAGCGCCCTAGTTTCTCACGTCGTTGATTTTTAACATTGCACAAAAAATATTACACTTTTATTTAGTCCCTCTTTTATTCTACCAATTTTAAATCTTTGTGGATTATTTTAAGATCATATATTGGTCTAAGGACTCACCTTAATATAATATAGTACCATATTACCGTAAACTGTTTTACATTAGTTAAGCTTTAAAAGATGTAACGCAAGTTAATAATTAAAAATTTAACGCATAATTGGATGAGCGTAGCGAGCGCAGCGAGCGAAGCGAGCGAAGCGAAGATTCCATTTCACTACACTGGAGAAAAAAATCCGGAATGTTTTTTTTTTTCTTTTTCTTTCTTTCTTTCTGTATTTTTGTCTGTTTGTTAACACGATCCGTCTGGGCCCGGGGTAGAATTGGCCCAGAGCTTGGCTCTGCTAATCGTACAAGGCGATTCAAGAGAAAAAGTCCACCTCGCAAACACCAGCTAGAAAGAAGGGTAGTATTTTACTCCCCGAACCTAGAGGCGAGCTCTGGCAATCGTCGTCGGGGACCTTTCCCCCTTCCCTTGACGACCCCCCGGCGACGATGACAATGCGCAACGAACGATGACAAAGACGATGACGACCGCGACGTGAGAAACCCCCCTTCCTCCCTTACCCGTGGCTGGTTCTGACCAGCATGGGCCCCCCCCCCCCCCCCTTAGGCTAGAGTGGTGCATTATGACCTAACGGTTGACGCGTCCTTATTCCAAATAATCCAAAAAAATGTTAACACGATTCCGGCTAAACCGATACTCCGATTGGGGTGTAAATTTTTTTAGAAACCTTCCGAAATCTTTGAACTTAGAACTGCCGTGCACGTTTTTGAGCGCAATCGGAAAATTATTTCTCATTAAAATCGCAATTTTACGAATTTTATTTTACGAAGCCTGGTCTAAATCCCACGAGGACTCGTAGAGTTACTCAATAGTTAACTAAGAACTGCCCTATCTTGTCCATGTTATTTGTCTAAAAACATACTATTGTAAAAAAGATCGATTAAAGATAATACGCTATATTATACACGAGGTTCTTTATTAAGATTAGATTAAGATTAGATCGACACTTCCCCCGTCTGGCCCGGAGTAGAATTTGGCCCAGAGCATGGCTCTGCTAATCGTAAAAAAGGCGATTCAAGAGAAAAGTCCACCTCGCAAACATCAGCTAGTTGGAGCAGAGTATATTACTCCCCGAAACTAGAGGCGAGCTCTGGCAAATCGTCGTCGGGGACACCGCCCCCTTCCCTTGACGACCTTCCCGACGATGATGACAATGACATAACGAACGATGACGAAGGCAATGACGACCGCGACGTGAGAATCCCCGTTCCTCCCCTGCCCGTGGCTGGTTCTGACCTGCATGGGCCCCCTCCTCCCCTCCCCCTAGGCTAGAGTGGTGCATTATGACCTAACGGTTGACGCGTCCTTAATCCAAATAAACCAAAAGTGAATACAAGTAACGATTGTTGGAGTGGACAGGCAACTTGGGATGTGGTGCAAAATAATAAACTGCATGGTGTGATGCCCACACTGACTCATAAAATTCGTCCTCCTGCCTCTCGACTCTCACGTAGAGAGGAGGTGGTATTGTCCTGAATTCGAATTGGCCACACACGTCTAACTCACGGATTACTCTTAACCAGAGAAAATGTTGTTACCAGATGCGACACGTGTAGTGTACTTTTAACCGTTCATCATACGCTAGCAGAATGTACCATATGATGCCTTACGCACGCAACTGGCTTGTTCACTGCGACTTTTACTCACCACGCTGCGCTATTGTACTAACCCCCCACCGCCGTCTGAATGCATGTAATCTTTGTAGAGGCGGATGTAGGCGGCGGTGATAGCCGAACTTTCGGGTGTCCCAGGGTCCACTAGATACTTATGCCAGAGTCGATAAAGAAGTTTCCCCTTTGGGGAGGTCCCCTTACTCCCAAGTCAAAGCGGAGTCTGTCGTGCTGTGCGCTGAGGGCAGCTCCAATGTGAAAGTAATAAAAGCACTGCACGCTGAATACAATCAGTAGATTATCGATGTGCAGTGACGCTGAAATCAACAAACAACAGACGAAACGTCAAACTTCAATTTTATTTCAATCATATTAGCCCTGGGCCCTAGTCTTTTAAAACGATTTACTTTTGATTTATTATTGTACTATAAAGTGTTGCGCAGGCGTCAGTGACATTTTCGTGCGAAATAATTTGAGATATGCCTTGTTCAAGCCTAACGGACGTAAGTGTAGCCTAGGCCCAAGGCCACAATACAGTTTTCAGACGTAAGTACGCCCTAGGCACTCAAATCGAAATCTTGAACAATACATATTGTCGGCCTAGCTCCTAAGCTTAGGTCTACTCCATCAGAAATATCCTCATTAATAAAGAGAGTTTGCTTTATGCCAAAACATTCGCCAACATTCGATCGTATTTAATATTTTGACGTTTCCGCCATTTGTCGTCATCGACTGTTAACTACTAGTAGAAAAGTGACGTACTTTTATTGAAGTAGTTCCATCAATCGTCACACAGAGTCGCGCGGAACGTTAGATTCCCAACGCCAAAAACCGACTTTTTATTTAACCCAGGGCGGTATAGGGAGTTGGAGGACCTCCCCAACGGGGAAACTTCTTTATCGACTCTGCTTATGCTAAGCTGCTGTTAGCTGGGTCTTCTCACCTGATGTAAACAAACCACCATCTTATTCCCTGCGTGTGTTTTTAAAATATCTGGAGCCTCCGAACACGCTCTGTAATATTATCCGTAGCAGAATGTGATATGTTTTTGTTTTGTTTTGACAGATCATGGACAGCAAAGATTGGGCATTGTGGATTATTATCAATACTACCATTGATATTAGGCCTACCTTTGTGTTTAGAATGTAGTTACAACTCCACGATAAAAGATTGTATGTGCATAAGCCTAGGCTAGGCCCTCGTCTTTGACTTTGTGTGTTTTTTTTTTCATAGACAAAGGCCTAGACCTTGTAGAAGTCGTCGTAGAGCTTAGGTTCTTCGCGTTCTTAGCCTAGGGCTAGGCCCTAGAAAGATCAGATTCAAGTTCAAGTTTGCTCATGAGGTTTTGGTTTATAGGCCTACATGGTGCAATAGGCCTATGGCTTGGACTCATCTTTATCTTACCAACCACATCATCAATGCTAATAGGCCTTATGCCTACCGGTATCTGGACAGTTTGCCTCGGGTCCTAATATCCATTATGCAAATGAAAATTGACATATGAAGTTGAAAGATATGAAAATTATTTACATCATAATGTTACCTGCCAACATAAGAATCAAAGATTATATAGGTGGTAGCCTATTTATGTATTTATTGCATTCAAATGTACAACCGACATTTGAAATTGACGTCCAGCTGCAGTCTGCTATTTGTTTACAAAAACTCTGTAAGGTCCATTGGATAATGTGTTCGCGCACTCAGTAGACACATTATCAAGTAGGCCTTGACTTAGGGATTTAAGATGGCGCTTATACATTGTGGAAGTACAAGCGAAGACCCACCTTACAGCAGCTGTTAGGTATCTAGTGGACCCTGCTTATAGCTGTCAGCAGCCTACTGTTACTGCTGTCAGTTTGCATAGTTTTTTTTTTTAAGCAAAATGCCCAAATTGCTGTGTGTATTCGTGTAAGGAGAAAGGAGGGGCATACTGTCGTGTTTATTACTACAAATAAATACAATCACATAATATACTGACATGTGTCTTTATTGGGCCTCCTGCCTACGTAACCCTCTCATGTCAACAAATCAACACTGGCTAGGCCTAAGCCTAGGCCAAAGATCCGCCGTATGCAAGTAGGGCCTAGGCCTATACTTGATAATTTATAATACCATGATATTGATATGCCTAGGTCTACATCTAATGCTGAAGAAAAGCCTAGGCCCTAGTCCTTAGTAGCCTTATTCCAAGTAGGCCTAGGTAAAACAATAAGTAAACAAAACAATCGAGGAAGCATACAGATTTGACAATGCAGAGCCTGCTATACATAGTTTATTTCAAACGCCGCCACGGTCTCAGGGCAGGGTCCACTAGATACCTAACAAGCAGCTCGGAATAAGTGTCTAGTGGACCCTGGTTTTTGGGGTTAGAGCAGTGGCGCGATCTGCGCGGAGCTTTGCGTGAACAAGCCAATTTGATCTCTCTCAATCATACGAAGAACTTCAATCATATGATAACGGCGACAAACTTTCAATATTTCTCATTCAAAATAATTTATTTAAATTTAATTACATGATTTAAATTCACACACAAAATAATTATATGAATTTTATTATCATCAAATACATTTCATTTTTTATTCATATAATTAACTTTTCTTTTGCTATTACTTCCATCTCTTTATTTCCCTTTATATTATAATCTTGGAAAAGAATATAATCAAAAACAAAACCATCAACTAATCATTAATTTATATACAATATCACATGGGGGCAAAATATGACCTCCCTTTTTGGGCCCTATTTTCTAAAGCCCGGGTGAAAATTTCATCTGATCTGCGATTTTCTTTAGAAAAATATTGCTTTTTTCCTTTTAGTTTAGATTAATGAAAAATATGCTTTTCCTTCCCCCTTAAATCGTAATTTTAACCCGTTTGGGGGGCCCCAATCTTCGTTTTGATTCACCTACTGAACCCGTTAAAAAGGGTTTGTTTCCTGTTATGTTTTATGTCTGTAACGTAAGGTTCTAAAATGCTTACAGTTAATTGGAAAAAGTTCAGCCCAATTTTTCCCGAAAAAAAATATTTTTCCTTTGTGTTGGTTTTTTTTGGGAAAAACGGGAAAAAGGGGTTCCCGGGGTGCGGGAAATTCAATAACTTTCTTTTTCAATCCAATTGGCTTTTTCCCCCTTGTGTCTTAAATTATTTCTCGCTCGCTTTTTCCCAAACCCCGGGGCCGTAGTTGTAAATTTCCTCCGCGGGGGGGATCCCATGACTTTGGTTAACTCCCCCAAGCCTAATTTTAAAATTGAGCCCGAAATATGCGGGCCCTCTTTTCCCCCCTCTCTCCCCCTACCCTCTCTCCCCTCGCTCTCCGCCTTCTCCTCCCCCTCGCCCCTTCTCCCCCGCTTGGGGCTGGGTTTAAAAGGGTCCAATTCTTTAAATCATCCTTTCCCCCTCAATTTCCTCCCCTCCGCCCCGACCCAACTGCGTTTAAACGGTGGATCTTTTTTTAAAATCGGTTAAATACCCTTTTATTACCTTACTTTGTAGAGTAAAACCCCCATTTTTTCTCCCGCAAAAGTTTTTTCCAACACGGCCCTCTTGTGAGCGTGTCGAAAAGCAAAAGACGAAAATTTTAAAATCATTTTTAGAACATACATTTGCATTAAAATTTTTGTTCACAAAATTTTCTAAACTTTCCCCTTTTTAAAATAATTTTGAGTTCTAGACCCAGAATGGATACCGAAACTTGTACATTTTTTATTTATAGGGCCATTTAAATCGTCTTGCCCCTTTTTTTAGATTCTTCTCAATTTCAAATTTTGGTTTTTTTTTAATTTTTGTCTACCTGAGTTATGGAAGCTTTTTAAAAAAACCGGCGCCTGTCAAAAAATTCCCACGTAAAAAAAAAAAACCCACTAAAAAAACTTTTTGATTTTTCCCAAACAGTGTACAAACGTTGAAAAAATTTTGACTACTGATATCTTTTTGAAATTTTTTTATAAACATTGCCCCGCGCCCTTAGTTTGTTTTTATTTTTTTAAAGGTCGCCAAGACTTTGGCCCCCAGAGCAGGGGCTTTTTAACCCGTTAAAGGCGAGAAATGAGGTAAGGTCCATCTCTCAACAAAAGATTGAAAAGGTTAGTTTTTAAAAAATTACCCCCCCTTCCCCCCCCTTTTTTTCCCCGGGGCCGGTTTTTAACCAAGGGGCCCCCTTTTCCCTTTTCCCCCCCCCCCCCCCCCTGGGTTAGAGTGGTGCATTTATCCCCCCCTTTAAGGGTTGAAAGGCCCTTTAAATTCCAAAAAACCAAAAAAACCCCCAAAACAAGAGGCAGTGACGTGGGGAACCCCCCCCCCCCCCCTTTTTTTTCCCTTTTCCCTTGGTTAGTTTTTCCCCTAGCATGTAACTTTCCCCTCCCCAAAATCTCACGCATTATGACCAAGGGTTTTGACGTGCCCTTAATCCAAATAAAAAAAAAAATCCCCAAAAAAAAGGGGCGCGCGACGGGAGAACCCCCCCCCCCCCCCTTTTTTTTTCCCCCATTCCCCTTTGGGTTTTAGTTCAAATACATGTAACTTTCCTCCCCAATCTCACCCCATTAGGACCAAGGGGTTGACTTCCCCTTAATCCAAAAAAACCAAAAAAAATCCCCCCAAAACAAAGGCGGGGCGACGTGAAAAACCCCCCCCCCCCCTTTTTTCCCCCCTTTACCCTTGGTTAGTTCTGACTAGCTTTAACTTTCCTCCCCACATCCACGCATTAGGGACCTAAGGGTTTGGAGTCCCCCAAATTTCCAAAAAAACCAAAAAAACCCCCCAAAACAAAAAGGGCGAGCGACGTGGGGAACCCCCCCCTCCTTTTTTTTCCCCCATTCCCCTTTTTTTGGTTGGGGTTTCTGCCCTAGCATGAAACTTTCCTCCCCCCCATCTCACGAATTATGACCTAACTTTTTAAACGTGCCCTTAAACAAAATAATAATTTAAAAAACGAAAACGAAAAAAAACAAAAAGAACTTAAATTTTACAGTGGGGAGGGGAATTATTCAAGCAATATAAAATTCCCTATTTTTAATTATCTTACAATCTTGAGATAATAAAAAGGAAAAACAAAAAAAATGAAAAACTTTTTTTTGTAATCTTGGCATAAAAATTTGGTTTTCAAAAAAAAAATTTAAACATTGAGTTTAAAAAATTAAGAACACATCATCCAAAACCCTGCAAACCCTTCAAATATGTATAAGCCTTTTTAAATTTAGGGAAATCCCCAAAAACCATTTTAAAAGTTTTTGTTATCATTTTGAAAAACATGGACATCGCAAACCCTAAAAAACGTTTAAACTTCCATCAAAAATTTGCCTAAAAGATCGTTGAAAGTTTGGGAAACTTATTTTTAGATAAATAATTTTTAAAAATTTTTTGAGTTTTTGGGGCCCCCGGAGGGAAAACATCCCTTAAAAAATTAAATCTTACTGCCCAGTTAAAATCATTTATAATCCAAGTTTAAAATGTTCACCGAACCGTTGTCCCCCGTGGCATAAAGGAACCCCATTGATTACGGTACACTTTTCCAACAGCGATGCCTATTAAAAAATTGGCTTTTGCCCCTAAAAAAATTTTTTGCCTGACTTTAAGGGAAAACCGGAAAAGCCCCATTTATTTTTTTCCTTTTTTAAAGGGTTTTGTGGGGACGTCCGTGGGGAGCGGTTCGGGATTTTGCCGGCGTGAGATCGAGTCAAATGCCCTAGGCTGGGCCTGGGATTCTGTAACAACCAAGCCACCGGCCTAAAAAACCTTTTTAAAAACCGAGCATTGTTTTTAATGGATTTGGGGGAAGTTCCGTTGGTTAAGAAAAAACCACTTCTTTTGGCGCGTTAGCTAAGAGGGTAGGAAAAAAGTTTCAGTTTTTGTTTTGTGTGTTTCCCATTTTGTAATATAAAAGTGTAAAAAGGGTTTTCCTTAAATTATTTTTTTAATGAATCAGGCCCTAACAAAAAGGAAACGATTTGGGTTAAAAAAAAGAAAAAAAAAAGGCGTTGATAGCAAAAAGGTTTGTCCCAAAGGACCAATACATTTTTTCCCTTCTAAAATTTATTGTACCCCTTTAGAAAAATAAATATGTTTTTGGATGAGCGTAGCGAGCGTACGAGCGAAGCGAAATTCCATTTCACTACACGGGAAAAAAAAAAAAATTCCGGAATTTTTTTTTTTTTCTGTATTTTTGTGTTTTTGGTTCGCACTTTTTTCCGGTAAACCGAACCCCTTTTTAAACATGAAATTTTATGGAGTTTTTGATATCTCTGAACTTAGAACTGCCACTTTTTTTTGGCGAATCAAAAAATTTTTTCCCTCATGAAAATCGTTTTTTTAAAACGTTTTTTTTTTTTTCGATTTATTAAAATTTATTTTCCCTTTAAATAAAACCTACAGGGCTTTATCCGTTTTTAATGTTTTTTTTTCAAAAATTTAAATTTTTTATGAAAAAGTACCCCGTGTGAAATTTAAAGCCGATCAAAAAATTTAAATTTTTTTTCCATGAAAATAAAAATTTCGTGTTTTTTTTTTTTTTTTTAAAAAACAATTTTTTAAATTTCCCCAACACCTACATGCTTTATCATTTTGGTAATAATTTTTTCACAAAACCCTTTAAATTTTTTAGAATTTAAAATTTTCGTGTGAAATTTGAGCGCAATGGGGGAATAATTTTTTCTTAAAAAAAATCCACCAATTTTTTTTTTTTTTAAAAAAAAAATTAGTACGTTTAAATTTAAAAAAAATTTTAAAATTTTTTTTTTAAAAAAAAGTTTTAAAAATTTTTTAAGGAAAAAAAAAAAATTTTAAAAAACGGGAAAGTAATAATTTTTTCCCCAACGGGGGGGAAACAACCCCAGTAAAATTTTCCCTTTTTAAAACCACAAGGCATTTTTCCTTTTGAACCCTTGCCAAAAAAAGGGGGGGGAAAAGGTTTTTTTGTTTTTTTATTCCCGGGTTTTGGCGGGCCCGAAAGCGGGTTTTCCCCCCAAAAGACCCGCCAAAAAAAAAAAGGGGGGGGTGGGGGGGGGTTTTTTTGTTTTTTTTTTTTTAAAGCCTGGGGCCATAACTTTTCGAACGGGGGGTTCGGATCGATTTTAAATCTGGACCTTTCCGCAAGCTTCGTATAATTGAATGCCATTATTTTTTGGGGCAAAATTTTTAAAAAAGTTACTAAAGTTACATTAAAGTTAATGAAATTTTTTTTTTTTAAAACAAAACGGTGACAAAATCTGGGGGGGCCCCCAAAAATCTTTTTAGAATGTCCTTTCCGGTCACGAATATTTTAATTTTTTTATTTTGACCCCGATAAAGAAGTGAAGAGGGAAAATTCTTTTTAACAAAAGTAACATTCCCACGAAAAAACAAAAAAGTGGGCACAAGGTTTCTGGCCACTATGCACTCCACCTAAAAGAAATCAAACACTACCGAGGAAGCAGTGTATTTTTTGTTCCCAAAAATTTAAAAATAGTTTTCCCAAGGAAATTTTGTCAATTTTCCTCTAGTTTGGCAGGGGTTTTTAAATCCACAAAGAAAAGGGTTTTTCCCCACACCAGTTTACCCCCAAACCCCCTTTTTGGCAATAATAAAAAAATTTTGGGGAAACAGGGGGCCCCGGGTGGACAGCGAAGTCCCAAATTTAATTTTTTTTAAAAAAAATGTGTATGTGGGCCCTAGCAAATAGCACGAGCTCGCTTATCAACGCGTCCAACTGAGGGGGGTTTTCTAGTAATTAATAACGTGGGGGGGGTTTCAATTCAACTGTAAAAATTTTAATATATATATATATTTATAATATTATATTATGAAAGGACATTGTTTTTTCGGGTAGCCCTCATATTAAATTTTTTCCCCGGGGAAAAGCCCTGCGATATATATATATTTTAAATATATATATTTTGTTATTTCGCAGCCCTTTTACGGTTTTAAAATAGGCAGACATTGTTTTTTGGGGTATTTCCGTGGGGGTTTTATTTTTAAATTTCCCAAACCCGTTTCGGGCATTTTCCCCTTTTGCCCATCTTCAAGGAAATTTAAAATTAAAAAAATACCAAAAAAAAAGTAAGTAAAAAAAAAAAAAAAAAAAAGTAAAAAAACAAAAGTAATTTTTTTGTTTTTTTTGATTTTTTTTTAAATTTTAAATTTCCCCTTGAAGATGGGCAGGGAAAACTGCCCGAAACTTTTGGGAAACTAATAAAAAAAAACCACACGGATTTACCCAAAAAAACCAAATGTCTGCTTTATATATATTTTATAGGGAAAGGGGAAAAAAAACAAGGACCCTTGGATATGGAGGAAAAGGGAATTGTGGGGTACTTTGGACAAAAATTTTAAAAAAAGTAAATTTTTTTTTAAATCACACACATTTCTGTCTAAAGTACCTACATATCAGCGTCATAGTCGCCTACTATAAAACCAAGGTTAAACTTCATATATTTGGTTTTATAGTGGGGCGTCTATGACGCTGATATGTTGGGTTTTTTTTAGACGGGAAATTAAAAAATGTAAACTAAAAACCCCGTTTTTCCCCGGGTGGGCATAAAGAAACCTTTATATAGTAAATAAACCCTGATTTCAAAAAAGCAGAAAAAACAATAAAATAATTTTAAAATTTAATGTTTAAAAACATAGTTTTAAACAACAGTAATGTTTTAATAAACACAATAATATTGGTAACAAATTTAAAAAATAGGTTTTCCAATTTTTAATAAATTTTTGGGAAACCAAATGAAAAAATTAAAAATTTAAAAAAAAAATTTAAAAAAGAAAAAAAAGAAAGAAAGAAAGAAAGAAAAAAAGGGAAAAAAAAGGGGAAAAAAAAGAAAAAAGGAAAAAAAAAAAAAAGAATAAATTGAAACAGTAAATTTTTTTCCCGGGAAATACCTGGACATTGGGGAAAACCCAAAAGCCTGGGCGATTTTTGATTTCAATTTTATTTTCCCTTTACAGATGGAAAGAATGGTTTCCAGCAACGCATGGGCTCCTTGGCTTTTGCAAATCCCATCTCAAGTCAGAATGTTAATTTAAAAAATTTTTTCCCGAATGCACCAAACATGATCCCTTTGGCAAAACGCCATGTTAAAATTCTTTTCCCAAATTCAAAATTAAAAATGCATCATAGAAACGCGCCCAAACTTCAAACTTTTTTTGTTTTGAAGTTTTTTTTTTTAAAAACCAAATTTATTTAACATTTCCCCAAATTTAATGTTTAACAGGAAATTTAAATTTAAATTTTATTATGGTAATTTTTCAAAAATCATCTTTACACTTTTTCTTTTATAAAACTTTAAAGGGATTTTACAAAAAGGAAAAAAACGAAAAAATTCAATTTAAATTTAATTTTAAAATCCCAAACAGGGGGGGGGCAATAAAACCAAACCCCGTTAAAAAGCTTTTTTAGTTTCTCACGCGTATAAAAACCCAATAAAAAAAATAATTCTTGTGGAAATTTTTTTTTTTTACATATTTTTAAGAGGGGAGATGAATTATAGGTCCCAAAAAGTTTTGGGATTTTTTAATCCCGAATCCTTTTTGTAAACTTTTTATAAATTTTTGGGAAATTACAACTTTTAAAATTTTTTAAATTTTTAATTATAGTTCAGGGCTTTAAAAAGGGAAAACAAGAAATTTTCAAAGAATACCCAAAGGGGAAAAATTTTTTTAAATTTTGGGTAATTTTAATATTTATATTTTTAAAATACGTTGGGTCGGTTTTGGGTTTTTGGGGATAAATTTTACTTGAAGAAAAATCAAACAGTTTAAAAGAATAAAAATATTCTGCCTTTTTCCCATTTTTGAAAATGCCCCGTTTTTTTTAAAAGTTCTGGATAATATAAAATAGGTTAAATAAAGACAAACTTCAAAAATTAAACCTTAAATATTCTAAACGAAAAAATTTTCTTCTAACACAAAAGAATCCCTGGCCAAAAAGAAAAAAAACCCAAGGGGGGACTTGAAAGCAGGTGGGTTTGTGTAAAAAGGCCCGAGACAGGTTTGCGGTGCGGGGCCCGGGGGAAGTCATTAAAGGGTCCCCCCCGGGCCCCAAGTCGTAAGTTTTAACGAGGAGATGTGTTTATCCCCGCCTGCCGGGGGAGAGCGGAGCGGGAAAACCCATTTTTTTTCATTTTTTTAAACTAGGTAAACAATGTAAAAAAACAAATAATTTTTTTAGTGCATAATTAAACCCTTCTGGGGCAAAGCGCCCTTATTCTCAAAGTTGTCGTTTGAAAATCAACTGAAATGGGTGGGGTTTAAAAAACCTCTTAAAAAAAAAAGAAAATTTTCCCCTCAGCTTCCCCCCCCTCTAGGAACCCGGGGGAAATTTTGGGCCCCCAAAACCCTGGCTCTGCTAATTTGTTAAAAAAGGGGATTTAAGGGCAAAAAATCCAAACCCCGAAAACACAGCTAGAAAAAAGGGGAGTAATAGTAAATCTCCGAACTAGAGGGGAGCTCTGGGAATCGTCGTCGGGGACCTTTTCCCCCTTCCCTTTACGACCCCTCGACGAAAGAGACGCAATGACAAACCCCGAACGATGACAACGACCCCAAAGTCGACCGGGGGACGGAGAAAAACCCCCCCCCTTTCCTCCCCTTACCCCCGTGGTGGTTCTGACCAGCATTTGGGGCCCCCCTTCTCCCCCCTTTTATCCCCCAAAACTAGAGTGGGGCGTCCCTTTAAAGGGGTCCTTTTAATTTTTAAAAAAACTAAAAACGTTTTTGATTTTTTTTTAAACCCCAAAACTTGTAATAACAAATTTTATAATACATCAATGATTTAAAAAAAACATATTGGCCAAATTTTGTATACAAAATCTTGAGCAGATAAAGCTTATTCATTGGGGTTTTGTCACTTATTAAAAAACAAGTATAAAATTTGGGGGACATCGTCAAAAATTTTTTCAACCTCATTTAAATATTATATTCAAGTGAAAGTGTGATGGTTCGTGGTATGAATGGCTATAAATTTTTTAAATCAAAAGGCCCCCTCGACCAAAACACTTGTCAATATTCAACAAAACCAATCAGAAAAAAACAAAAAGAGTCACTTGAGTTAAATCAGACATACAAAATTTAAAGGAAAGATTAAAGGGAAGCCCCTTGGGGTTAAGTTTGGAGGGGCCCTGAAACCCCCAAAGCATCCCCGGTGTTTGAAGGGTTATAATATCCTACTTTTCAGAAAAGAAGGGAAAGGTGGGAAACAATTTGGGGCCCCTAAGGGTTTTTAATTATTTATAATTTTAATTTTTATATTCCCCTTTTCCCGTAAAAATGGGTTTGAAAAAGCCTGGGCCCCTCCCCCCTCCCCCCCCCCCCCCCCCCCCCCCCCCTAGGTTTTGAGGGGATGCATATGACCTAAAAGGTTGACGCGTCCCTTTAAATTTAAATTAAACAAACAAACAAAAATTTAAATCACAACCCTTTAATTTTTTTGGTTTTAAAAATTTGTGGTAAATAATCGATTAGAGTTTTTCCCCCCGAAAAGGACCTAAAATTTTTCCCCAACCCTTAAAAAAATGGTGTAATTTAAAATTTTTTTCAAATTTAATTTCCCAGCTGTCGTATTTTAAATTTTTAACTGTAATTGATGTTATTTGTGTAATTTTCCAACGCGGGAGTGGAATTTGGGGATGTCAATGTTGTCCGCCATGTTGGCAATGGCGGGGTATTTAAATTTAAAAAAGGTAGTGACGTATATTGGGGGAGTTACGTCCTATTCCTCTTAACCCTTAATGTCTTGAAGGTTTTGCACGGCACTCGCTAAACCCCACAAAAACCCTTTAAAAATTTCTATTTTTTTTGAAACTTTCCCTTTTTGGGGGGTTTAAAATCCCTTATATTTAAAACAGAAACGAAAAAAATTTTATAAAATTTTTTTTTTTCGTTTTTTTCTTACAATACGGCACACATCAAACACTACGAAGACCCCCCCATGGCGGACTTAAAAATAGGGTACCAAAGATAGGCCTATGTATTTCATACCCCCGAAACCCCAAATTTTTTTGATGGTTTAAACCGCGGAAAAAAAAATAGTAACAATAAAACAATATAAGGTGCGCAAACTAGAAATTAACCCCCCGGGAAAAATTTTAAAAAGTTGAGGGCAATTTAAGGTCACTTTTTGGAAAAAATGTAACGATATTTAAAAAAATAAATTTATAAAAAATAGCATTTTTTTTTTTAAAAATAAAGGGAATTTGGGGAAAAAAAAACATTTTGCCCTTTAAAAACATACTAGGGTTTTTGGATGTGGCCTCAGAGGACCCACCATGGCCCCCGATCAAAGTGGACCCCCTTTAGTGTACAGCATCAACCCCCGGTATCCCTACCCCTGTCTCCCAAAAAAGTTTGGCCCCGTGGGACCCTGAGTGTACAGCACCACCCCTGTATCCCCCACGCTCGTCTCCCCCCGTGGCTTTCCCCCCCCGGGGGATGGTAACGACGTTCGGGAAACCTTGTCCAAACCAAAAAATCAGCACCGCTGTCACTAACTTGGTTTTTAAATTGGCCTGGGCCCTGGGGGATCCAACTTGCGGTCCCCCTCCGCCGTCAACCCAGGTTTCCCCTTTTCACGTCGCGTCTCGCAAGAATAGGGGGCGAGCAAACCCATTGTCTTTGGGTCAAAAATCTCAACGCTAAAGAATATAAAAATAAAGGGCCCCCATAAAATTCTTCCCCTTTTCTCCCTCTTGGCTGCCCTAAATTTAAAAAACCCTTTTTTATATTCTTCGGCGTCCGGAAAGGGAAAAAAAAGCATTTTTTTAAAGTTTTGGGGTGACTCAAATTTTAAAAAAATGACGGGGTTAGGGTTTTAAACTGAAGATATATCTCAAACGTTTACGGGGCAAGACCTTTTGGGGTTAAAGGGGGTCATCGAAATTTGACCTCAGCCATTGGCAATCCTGATTGTAAAATGGTTTTTATATGGAAAACTAAAATTTCAAAATGCGGTTATGATGTATGTATGTATTGTATGTATGATGTATGTATGTATGTAAAGTATGTATGGGGATGTAGTATTTAAAGAAAGTATGTATTTTGGGATGTATGTATGTTGTATGTAAAGGATGTTGTATGTATGTATTATGTTTGTTTTTTAAAAGTATGTATGTATGTATGTATGTAGGGATTTTATTTTATTGGTATGATGGTTTTTGTTTTTATGTATGTATTATGTATGTATGTATGTATGTTATGTATGTATGTATGTATGTATGTAATGATGTTAAAAGTATGTATGTATGGTATGTATGTTTAAAAGTAGAGTAAAAAATAACAAGGGAAGTTGTGCAATTAAATGTTTAATTTAAAAAAAAAAATCCAGAATTTTAAAGTTATTAAGGGGACGTGAGAAACTAGGATGCTTTAAAAAAATGATTAGTTAAATTTCGCCGCCCATTTTTGAAAATTATTGGGAAAAGAATTTTTGGTGGTTCAAAGGGAAAATTTTTTTCTTAGTAAAAAAAAGAAAAAAAATGTAGATGGTGTATCAAAAAATAGTTTTTTTCCCCCTTTAATTTAAAAAATTAAATTTTGTTTGATAGAATTAAAATTGGGGGAAAAAATTAAATTTTTTTGTCGTCGTTATCATATGATAGAAGTTCTTCATTGGGTTTGGGAGAATCCAATTGGGGTGCTTTATTGCACAGGGGGTTCAATTTGGTACATTCTGCTAACCCTTTTTTGTAAGGGGTTTAAGGGGACACACTTTTGGGGAAAAAACCTTTCTCTGGTTAGGGGGTTGAGTGTGCAAAAAAATCGGAAAAAAACAATATCGATATGAGGAATTTTTCCATGTCGATAAATTGGGGATTTTTTTGGGCTGCATAAACAAAAAAACAAGGGGGTTAAAAAAACACAATTTTGTTAAAACGTAAAAATTTTTAAAAAGAGGATAGAAATTTTTTTTTTATAAATTTTTTTTCTTTTAATTGGGGCAGTTTTGCCCTAAAGGGTTTAAAAAATTATTGCGGAGGTGCCTGGTAGGCTATATTAAATTCGTTTCACCTTTTTTGGAAACCAAAAGGTGACGCGCCCTTTTTGTCCAAAAAATAAAACAACATTATTATGGTTGGGGTGCCGGGGGCGGGGGTTTTGGTTCCCCCCACGCAACCGCCCGAGGGTCGCCTCTATTTTCGCAAAATACCCCCCCTAAGTAAATTTAAATGAGGTTTCGGATGTCGTAATCTCTTTCCTCGCCCCTTTTTTTTGAGCAGAGCCCCCCCTGTCTTGGCTTTTTTCTAACCCCGGGGCCCAGCGGGGGCCCCAATCCTTATACCGGTTTGGGGCCGACCCACTGTTTAAAAGAACCAAGGGTTTTTATATTTCGTTCTAAGGAGTTGTTTGAAAAAATGATGCGTTTTTTCCCGAATTTAAGGGGGGGGTCCCCGCCAATTGTCCCCCTCCCCCTCTGGTGTAAAATCAGTTTGCAGTTGAGAAACTCGCCAAAAAAAATATTTAAAACCAAATTTTTTGTCTCAAAAAAAGGGGGTAGCACGAACACCCCAAAAGGGGGTTTACGGGCGGGCTGGAAACTAGGGCGCTTCAACCGGCTTTGTCATATGTTTTTGCGCCACTGTTTGTGTTTATTGTTTAATAAGTTTACAAATGGAAAGAAAATAGTGGATATGATTGTTATAGCAAAAGGAAAATTATTTCTTTGAATAATGAATGAAATGTGTTTGATGTGCATTTAATTTTGAATATAAATTTGTTATAAATAAACTAAAAATATTCGTGGCACTGGCACTGGCTTGATATCATTTTTAGCAATTTTACATAAATAGATTTTCCTTACCTAGATAACTAATATTTACCTCCTCACCTACGTAACTTAGGGTGTGTCTGAATATTATTCAAAGTCTAGGTCCAGGTCCAGGTCTAGGTCCAAATTCAAGTCCACGTCTAACAACGTAGTTAGGTACTGATTATCTGTCGATGGCGTGTAAAGTACTGTCTGAAAAGTCTAAGTCTAGGTCCATTCTTGGTCCAAGTCGACAAATAGATCGAGCAATCGAAAGTGTACACTCGTTTTAGGTCCGATTCAAAATGGCCGTCCGCGACAACGAAAGAAACAATAAATGAATGCATTGTTAAATAAAGGTAAACATTTAAGTTTTGTTTGTTTTTATCACGTATTTTAATTGGTTTTAACTAGATGTACAAATACTTTTAATAAACAAATACTTTACAAAGGACTATCGAATGCACACCTAACCTAACTTTAGGTAGTGTTGACTTTGCCCGGCAGCAGCTCTACTGTAGCGGCTAGTATAGCACTTTAACATTGAGTTGGACTTGGACCTACACCTGGACTTGGACCATAATTCAGACACACCCTAAATCTCACTTTGACTTTAGGACTTCCTGTCTTTTTGTAGGACACTCTTACAATCTGATTTTGACTAATTTTTCAATGAATCTCATGTCTAAGTCATACATGGTACGTTTTGTAAGTGCAAAAATGAACGTTCTAACCAGAATGACACTTCTAGAATGTAATTTACTTTTGAAATAAATACTCAAAATTTAATTTTCTTATTTCATTCCACTTTCGAAATTTAATTACAAAGTTAATTAAAACGTGGGTTTAACAGTTCCAATTATTTTAACACCGTAAATAATTATTTGTCTAAAATGGAGTCAGCAATTTCGCCACAGGTTTACTTCTTTCTTTCTTTTTTTTTCGTTCTATCTATCTTTCTTTCGCTTTTCTTTTTTTTACTTCTTGTTTTGCTTCTTTCGGTGCTTTTAGTGTTGTATTGTTGTCAAGTATTGTATGACGGGATCAATACTAAAGTCAAACCTTAGCAGGCTTGTCTTCAGTACATACCCTACACGTAATCCATTTAAGATCTATCTCATTATTTTATGTCTTAATTATTTTTCAGAGACGCTGGACAGCACACGTAATAGTTCCAAGCAGCTACCGGGAAATCATAGGGTGAGTGTGACAATTAGTGTATTACTTCCAAAACACTGAGGTATTAACAATATGGAAAAAAAACTGAAGTACAAGCGAATGTAATAGACGAAGAACGCTCATCCGTTGACGCCACTGCAAATCTTTTGCGAATCCCTCTAGTTATAGTGTGACATTAAGACTGTACACTTACTGCCGGTGGCTTGAGTATGGGAGCTGGAGTTGTTCAGCTGTGACGCTGGGTAGCTGTGTACCACACACTTACCTAAAACAAAGAGAAGAAAAAATTTAAGATAATAAATAAATCACAACAGTTAAATCAATATTAAATTAATAAAAGTCGTCTTGTCATTCTCTTGTATGGCTGTATTTTTTTAATTTTAAACATCCATTATTATAATAACATTTTTCCCCGGTTTGGATTCACTTAGTTTAAGGGCGCGTCAACGGTTAGGTCATAATGTGCTACTCTAGCCTAGGCGATATGGGGCGGAAGGGCCCACGCTGGTCAGAACCAGCCACGGGTCGCGGGAGGAAAGGGGGGGTTCTCACGTCGCGGTCGTTACCGTCTTTGTCGTCGTCGTTGTCGAGGTCGTTGAAGGACCACCAGAGCTCGCCCCTAATTTCGGGGAGTGGTATACTAGCTGATGTTTGCGAGATGGACTTTTCTCTTGAATCGCCTTACGATTAGCAGAGCCATGCTATGCTCTGGGCCAATTCTACCCCGGGCCCAATCGGGGAGTAATGCTATTCTCAAGTTAATTCAATCTTGCATTTCTTTCCACTCCAATTGACAATTGTAACGTAATTTATGTGCCAGACCAATGGCTATTCAGGGAACCTTTGAACGATGGAAACCTTTAAATTTGGACTGAATTTTCTTAGTACGGGAGATATATTAATTATTGTTGCTGTTTTACATTTTTATATTGATTTCATTTATAATTGAACTCTTGATAGAAGTTTCCCAAAGCCAATGTTTGAAAAATGTATTACTTTTACAGCTCTGTTTTGTAGATTGGTTTAGCCAATCGCTATAGAGTTTTTGTTTTTAATTAAGTGTACTGGTCTTGAAATCTAGGTTCATTTCAGCTAGTCGTCGTACAATTAAGATTTTCACATTCGAGGGATGAGTGGTGATGGATAAAGGGTGAAGGACAATTTACAAAAAAATTGACATGCGGGACTAGAACCCACGTCCCTCTTGAGTCGTATTCCTCGGCCCTCCCCCCTGACCGAATACGCCACCGGGGACGGAGGTGAGATGTAATGACATACTGCGGGGACAGAACCCAGTCCCTTTTGAGTCGTTTTCCTCGGCCCTACGCCTCGGATACGCCACCCGGACGGCAGGGGCATGTAATGACTACACATGTGGGACTAGAACCCACGCCCCTCTTGAGCGTTTTCCTGGACCACCCCAGCCCAAATAGCCACCCGCGGAGGCAGGTGGCATGAAAGACTACAGGGGGACTAGAACCCCAGCCCCCTTTTGAGGATTCCTCGGACCCTACCCCCTGCCCGAATACGCCCCCGCGGACGAGGTGAGCAGTAATGACAAACATGCGGGACTAGAACCCAGCCCCTCTGAGTCTTTCCCTGGGACACGCCTGACCCAAATACGCCACCGCGGACGGCAGGTGAGCAGTAATGATACATGGGGATTTAGAACCACTCCCTTTAGTCGTATCCCGGACCTACCCCCTGACCGAATACGCACGGGACGGAGTGAGATGTAATGACTATACAGGGGCCTAGAACCCACGTCCCTCTTGAGTCGTTTTCCTGGAAACCTAGCCCTGACCAAAATTTACCCCCACCGCGGGACGCGGGTGGATGTAAGGAATAATGGGGACAAAAAACCCACGTCCCTCTAGTGTTTTTCCTCGGCCCTACCCCCTGACCGAATACGCCCCCGCGGACGGCAGGTGAGCTGTAAGACTATACAGGGGACTAGAACCCAGTCCCTCTTGAGTCGATTCTCGGACCTACCCCCTGACCGAAACGCCACCCCGGCGGCGGGGTGAGCATGAAATGACTAACATGGGGACTAAACCACGCCCTTTTGAGTCGTTTTCCCTCGGACCACCCCCCCCCCCCCGGGGGGGGGGGGGGGGGCCCCCCCTTTGGGGGGGGACCGAAACGCCACCGCGGACGGCAGGTGAGCATGTAAAATATACATGGGGAAAAAACCCACTCCCTTTTGGTTGTATTCCCGGCCCCTACCCCCTGACCAAAATCGCCACCGCGGCGGAGGTGAGCATTAAGGACTATACATGTGGGATAGAACCCCGTCCCTTTTGAGTCGATTCCTGGGGACCTACCCCCTGCCCGAATACGCCCCCGCGGACGGCAGGGGAGAGTAATGCTACATGTGGGATAAAAACCCAGTCCCTTTGAGTGTTTTCCCGGCCCTACCCCCTGCCCCAAAGCCACCCCCGGACGGCGGGTTGGATGAATGACATACATCGGGACTAGAACCCACGTCCCTTTTGAGTCGTACTCGGACCTACCCCCTGACCAAATACGCCACCCGGACGCAGGTGAGCAGTAAACTATACATGTGGGACAAAAACCCCCAGCCCCTTTTGAGTCGATTCCTGGGAAAATACCCCTACGAATACGCCCCCCGGGAGGCGGGTGAGCATTAATGATATACTTTGGGGACTAGAACCCACGTCCCTTTGAGTCGTTTTCCCTCGGACCTACCCCCGACCAATACCCCACCGCGGACGGAGGTGAGCATGTAAGACTACAATGCGGGATAAAACCCCACGCCCTCTTGAGTTATTCCTGGGACCTACGCCCTGACCGAATCCCCCCCCCCACCCGGCCGGAGGGAGCATGTAATGACACTGTGGGACTAGCCCCCCGTCCCCTTGGTCGTATTCCTCGGACCTACGCCCTGGGACCGAATACGCCCCGGGGGAGGGAGGTGAGCATGTAAGGGACTAACATGTGGGACTAGAACCCACGTCCCTTTTGAGTCTATTCCCGGACCTACCCCCGGACCGAATACGCCCCCCGCGGACGGCAAGGGGAGCATGTAATGACTATACATTAGGACTAGAACCCAGTCCCCTTGAGGTTTTCCCTCGGACCTACCCCCGACCGAATACGCCCCCGCGGGGCAGGTGAGCATGTAAGATTACATGCGGGACTAAAACCCCCGTCCATTGAGTGTTTTCCGGATACGCCCTGACCGAAGGACGCCACCCGGACGGCAGGGGCATGTAATGACTATACATGTGGGACTAGAACCCACGTCCCTCTGGGGTCGTCTTCCTCGGACCTACGCCCTGCCCCCAATACGCCACGGGGACGGCTTGTGAGCATGAAATGATATACATGGGGGACTAGAAAAAAAGCCCCTTGAGTCGATTCTCGGACCTACCCCCCTGACCCAATACGCCACCGGGGGACGGGGTGAGCAGTAATGACTATACATGCGGACTAAAAACCACGTCCCTCTTGAGTCGTTCCTGGGACCTACGCCCTAAACAAATACGCCACGCGGACGGCGGTGAGCATTTTAGGACTATACAGGGGACTAGAACCCAAGTCCCTTTTAGTCTATTCTCGGCCCTGCCCTGACGAAACCCACCGCGGAGGCAGGTGAGCTGTAATGACTATACATGGGGGACAAAACCCCAAAGTCCTCTTGAGGTTTTCCTGGCCCTACCCCCGACCGAAACGCCACCGGGGAGGGGCAGGTGAGCATGTAATGAACTATACATGTGGGACTAGAAACCACGTCCCTTTTGATTTGTATTCCGGAAAATACGCCCTGACCAAACCCCCCCCCCGGACGGCAGGTGAGCAAAAGACTATCATGTGGGACTAGAACCCCGTCCCTTGAGTCGTATCTGGCCTACCCCCCTGACGAAACGCCACCGGGGGACGGAGGGAGCAGTAATGACAACTGTGGGATAAAACCCACGCCCCCCTTTGAGTGTTTTCCTGGACTACGCCCTGACCGAATACGCCACCGCGGCCGGGCGGTGAGATGTAATACTCATTGGGACTAGAACCCACGTCCCTCTTGAGTCGTATTCTCGGCCCCTACGCCCTGACCGAATACGCCACCGCGGACGGCAGGTGAGCATGTAATGACTATACATGCGGGACTAAAACCACGTCCCCTGAGTGTATCCTGGGGCCCCACCCCCTGACCGAATACGCCCCCGCGGAGGGCAGGTGAGCAGTAATGATTTAATGGGGACATCAGCAGAAAGGACTTTGAACTAGCATTTTTTTCAAAGCTCTGTTTGGCTAAAAAACGTGACTTTGATCTCAAAATCCCCCAAAAAGGTCAACACAACGTAAAAACAAAACCACTGATACAATATTTCGTTCTACACTAAGGTCTACAACGAACATGTTGAAACATTGCCCAAGGTCGACGACGACGTGAGAAACTAGGGCGCTTCAACCGGTTAGGTCACATTGCGCCGCATTGGAAATTGTAAGTTAATAAATTGAATTTGTTGTGGTTGATTTTTATAGTGTTGAAGCTATACCCGAGGCAAAGGGTAACCGATCAATGGATTCAGTAGATCGATCAATGCTTTGAGTCCCCGGGTCTTTGATAATCCCATACTCTAATCACACATGCAAGCATTCGAGAACCGATCAGTCATTTGAATCAAATATCGTTTTTATGCATAAGTAATAATTTAAATCGAGTTATTGGGTTGGATTTCATTACAATATAATTATTAATAACTAAACTTGGTAATGTATGGTCGCTCTAACACAAAAGCAAGATGCAGGTGTAGACATGCGCTCAGTAAAATTTACTGTTGTTTTTAAGATTGTTCAACATATCTAGATTATTGTGTTGTTTTTTTTAACAAAAATGAAGTTTAATTCAGTTTTTATTTCACGTTTTCAACATGTTTCCCCCGAAATTTTTTTATTCATTTTCCCGGGGTGTTTGGGGGTTTTTTTTTTTAAATTTTTTTTTTTACTTTTGGGGTTTTTTTTATGTGATTTTTTATCTTAGTTGTATTTTGCTTTTCTTTTCGTAAAAAACTTTTAACTGAATAAATTATAGCGTCTAATAAATAAATCTTGAAAAAATTAACAGAGGGTGCGGGTTGTACTTAAAGATTAGATCTTGTGGTACGAAAAATTTGGTACTTTTGAAAAACAACAAAAATTAGTAATTTCTGAAAAAATTAACTTTTCTTTTACTTGAAGTCTTTGCATCAAAAAACTTTTTATCCTTCTTTTATTTAAACAGTTCTGTACAATTGCAACCCGGCATTTCTCCCCAAAAACAAAGGAATTTCATTTCAGGCCAAAATTTTAAAAAAATGTGTAAAAAATTAAATTATAAACACCCCACCAAGCAGATTGAGTAAAAGGAAAAGGGATTAAAAGAAAGCGTTGCGATTTGAAGATTTAAGGTTTTTTTGATGGGGTTCTGAGATCTTTCAAAAGGGGCAAATAATAAAAATTAAAATTTTGGTGTTAGCATTTTGTAAATTCGAAAATGCCTTTGGAGAACTTGGCGCACTATGACAAAACACACGCGACGTGAAAAAACTAGGGCGCTTTTTTAAAAGGGATAGGAAATTTTCCCCGCCTTTTTTTTTTTTTGGGGGGGGGGTTTATTGGTTTAATACACGTAAACCCTTTTAGGTCAAAAATGAAACCACTCTAGCCTAAGGGAGGGGGGGGGCATGCTTGTCAGAACCAGCCACGGTTTTGGGAGGAATGGGGGGTTTCCCCTTTTCGCAGTCGTTTTTCGTCTTTGTCACGTTCGTTGTGCATTGTCATCTCGCCAGGGGGTCGTCAAGGGAAAGGGGGGAAGGCCCCGGACGACGTTTCCCAGAGCGTCTCTAGGTTTGGGGGTAATATACTCCCGCTTACTGGGTTTGTTTGGGGAGGTGGCTTTTTCTCTTTAACGCCTTTTTCGATAGCAGAGCCATGTCGGGCCAATTTACCCCCGGGCCCCGACGGGGGCCCTTCCTTTATGAACTATATTGCAATGATTACAGAGTATAGGTTATTTTGACAGTCGGGTCGGGTGAAAAGGGAAAACCCGGCCCTAAAAGTATTGCTTTAAAAATGGGTATTGAATTTATAAAAATTTTTAAATTTTTAAATAACTCTGCAGGAAAAAATGAAACACGTCGCTTAGCCTGAACGTTCAGTTAAGGTGGAGCAAAAAAAATCACTTCCCAACCCCTTTTGTCAATTTTTAGATTTTGTGAACCAAAGTAAAAATTTTAGTTCATGGCAATCTTTCTAAAGTTAATTTTGAAACACTTCGCATGTAGAGTTTTTTTTCAAAACGCCCAAGGTCGAATAGAATAATCGGCTCTGGTGTAGACCAGGGCGGGTTATGGCTGAAAACAAAATTAAAAACTGTTGGCAGATTAAAATCTTTAAGATTAAACAAAAGTTTACATCTTAACCCTGTTGGAAGGGTTGCCATCGGTTTGTTATCAAAGTGTCTGACATATTTCACATTAAAAAAAACACGATTTGATGGATGGTTAGGCATAGATTTAGTTTTCATCACGTACGTACCCATCAAGAGGTTTCGCCGTTCTGCCAAGGAGGACACACCTGACTCGGCATACAAGCTGACTACCGGGCTTGTTCGAAATGCACCAAGAGCAAGACGAAGACCACAATGGTGGACAGTGTCTAGAAGTTAAAGGGTTGTGTTACTTGCTGAAGAGTATACGAAACATCCATAGTCCATCTTGGAGCAAACTAGAGATCCGTAAATTCTCAACATGCAAGTCCTATCTGCACCCCACGATGTATTGCTGAGAACTTTCAATAGGTTGATTTTCAACATGCATCTTTTGCGTAACTCAACAACGTGGTGTTTCCAATTCTCTTTTTGTCAAACACCATGCCGAGATGACGGACATTTGGTTTGAACTGAAGTTCTTTATTTTTAAACGATAGTTGTGGGTCATTTTGAATTCATTGAAGACTGCAAAAGTGAATGCACTGAGTCTTTTCGGGAGAGAATCGTGACCCCCGCTTTCTAGCCCATTCACTTATATTGTTCAATCCTATTTGTACGTGTCTTTGAGCTGTCGATAAATTTACCGATCTGTAGAAGATTCCCAGGTCATCTACAAATAGGCACGACATTAAGCTCTTTGGAATACAATCCACGACACTGTTTATGCAAATAGCAAATAGTGATACCGTCGAGATAGCACAACTGTTAACATATACGACGATGACTTGAGATATTTGCGAGGTGGACTTTTTCTCTTGAATTGCCATTAACGAGTAGCAGATCCATACACCGATCTCAGACGGATCCATCCAATACAGGCAAAAAAAAAACACCAAATAAAACACTCTTTCCGCATTGCTGCTAATTAGCAAACATCAGAAATGTTTTTAATAAAAGTGTATTTGTATTAAGGGCGTGTCAACAGCTGTTAGGTCAAAATGAGCAACTCTAGCTATGGGATATGGGGATAGGGGCTCATGCAAGTTTATTTTAGTTTATTTGGATTAAGGGCGCGTCAACCGTTAGGTCATAATGAGGCACTCTAGCTTTCACTATAGCTGATCTTTGCGAGGTAGACTTTTCTCTTAAATCGCCTTGTACGATTGGCAGAGCCATGCTCTGGGCCAATTCTATCATGGACCCAGACGGGGAAAAAGCAGAAATAGGCATTTTTCCTAGAAGAAAAAATATGGCGGCATGAGTGATTGTAGATGTTTGTTTCTCTCCTGGACACTGAGTTTCATGTGTATTCAACAGGGATACACGCATGGGGTTTATATCAGACAAACAGTCTAATCATGGTTGAAAATTAATATTCAAAAGCGAATTTGAATTGTATTTACCATATTATTGCGTTCGAATAATTGTCACAATTTCCCTCATATTAATATTTTTAGGCACAAGCCGTATTAAGCAATAACAATTGAATGATGTATTCAAGCCACCCTCTCACTAGATCAAGGACAGGTACTCAACTCATTTTGTCTTGTTTTTTATTTGTTGTTCGTTTGTTGTTTGTGTGTCAGTTCACAGGAGAAACTTACTCGATAATTCATTCACTATCAGTGCAATAAGAACTTGGAACGCTCTACCGTCAAACATCAGGGACACCCATATCAATAGCTATAATATCTTTAAGAGTAAAATTCATGAATAAATATTTCACAAAATGCCATGGGAATGCTGACAAATAAGAACATGTACAATATGTTTAAACTCACAAAAATATGCTTATTCTTGATTTTAACTTCTGTAGACAATTCACTTAATAATTATGGTATTAATGAGAGTATAAATGTGTAATATGTATAGTTTAT
This sequence comes from Sweltsa coloradensis, assembly GCA_024449915.1. NCBI lineage: Eukaryota > Metazoa > Arthropoda > Insecta > Plecoptera > Chloroperlidae > Sweltsa > Sweltsa coloradensis. The sequence goes on along the minus strand of JAMZAV010002820.1, from coordinate 103,144 downwards.
GTACTTTAAAAATGTAAAATTAACATTATTTTATCAAATATTTTATTGTTAATTCAAAATTGTTATTAACAAATTAGAAATCTAAAAATGTATTTATATTAAAGGTTGGATGGAAGAAAAGGTCTAGCTGGCCTAAATCCTGCCTGGATAATAAAGACGATTATCTATCTATCTATCTATCAAGTTCTGTTCAACTCGAACACTTGCCCTCCCTTCCATCCGCAGGACCGAAGGTCCGACATGGTGTGGCTATTCTGGCCGGTGACTTGAGGGGTGATAAATAGGGCGCTTCAACCGGATAGGTCATATTACGCCGCCTGGGATATTGTAATCTGTTATTGAAATGAGTTTATGGTGTGACTGATGATTATATTGAGAATAATAGAATAATATAGGTGGCAGTGTTAACAATAGAAAATGTATATATTTGGATGAGCGTAGCGAGCGTAGCGAGCGAAGCGAAGATTCCATTTCACTACACTGGAGAAAAAAATCCGGAATGTTTTTTTTTTCTTTTTCTTTCTTTCTTTCTTTCTTTCTGTATTTTTGTCTGTTTGTCCGCACGATTCCGGCTAAACCGATACTCCGATTGAGATGAAATTTTATGGAGGCCTTCGAAATCTCTGAACTAAGAACTGCCACGTTTTTGAGCGCAATCGGAAAATTATTTCCCATGAAAATCGCAATTTTACGATTTTTTTCGATTTTTTTTTAAATTTCTTTGACTTATAACCCCTACATATACTATATCCGATTTTAATGATTTTTGCACAGAACCTTTATTTTATGAATTAGGATATTCTTGTGAAATTTGAGCGCAATTGAAAAAATATTTATCATAAAATCGAAATTTTACGGTTTTTTTCTTTTTTAAACAATTCTTAGACTTATAACACCTACATGCTTTATCCGATTGTAATGATTTTTTCGCAGAACCTTAATTTTATGAATTAATATGTGAGTGTTAAATTTGAGTGCAATCTGAGAAATTATTTCTTATAAAAAGCCCAATTTTTCGATTTTTTTATTTTTTTTACAATTACGATTAATTTAAAAAAATTAAAATTTAAGTTTATTTTTTATTAAATTTACTTTAATTTAAAAAAATTTGAACTTAGTAATAATTTTTTCACAGAACAACTGAAAATCCTCATAACACATGCAGCTCAATGCACCAATTACGCTCATCCAACAACGCGGCGGGACTTAAGCGTTTTCCTAGTTAATTGAAAAATGGAAATGTGCTTATGTCAAATTAAATTTTAGTGAAACAAATTTCTTCGAATGAGAGACTGGCAATCCGATGTTAATACACTCTGTGTGACCAAGAAAACAGGTGATTAGCCACCCCTGACCCAAACTTTCGTTAGACACAGAAGTAAAGAAATAAATATGTATTTATAATGGACAGAATTAAATTGGTGTCTGCATAGCTCAGTTGGTAAGAGCATGGCCCGGACAGCAAAGGTCCGGGTTCGATCCCTGGTGTATTCACTTTTCTAAGTTATGTCTAAAGTACTTACATAACAGGGTCATAGTTACCTACTATAAAGCCAAGGTAAAACAATGTATATTATGTATATACATTTATATTTTAAAGTACCGGTAATGCCAACTATTTATTTTGCATATATCATTAGGAGAATTTTTTTAAGAATTTTTTTTTTTTTTTTTTTTTTTTTTTTTTTTTATAACTAGGGCGCTTCAACCGGTTAGGTCATATTGCGCCGCCTGTGAATGAAAGTAAATTAGAAGAGTTAATGCAGGTATGTTTGATGATTAGATTGTTTTCTAAGTGTATAAATAACAAAATAAATTGAAGATGAAGAAAGTAATAGCAAAATAAAAGTTTTGTATGTAAATGAAAATAAAGAAAAGAAAGAAATGTGTATGAAGTTAATTAAAGTTTGTTAATAGATTACTTTGGATGAGAAATTTGGAAAGTTTGTCGCCGTTATCATATGATAGAAGTTCTTCATATGATTGGGAGAGATCAAATTGCATGCGCAAGGCATCATATTTGGTACATTCTGCTAGCATATGATGTACGGTTAAAGGTACATCACATGTGTCACATATGGGAATAACCTTTTCTCTGGTTAAGAGATATCCGTGTGTTAGGCGTGTGTGCCCTATACGAAGTCTAGGCAATACCGCCTCTTCTCTACGTGAGAGTCGAGACGTAGGTGGACGAATTTTGTTAGTCAATGTGGGCATCACACTACACAATTTGTTATTTTGCAACACATCCCAAGATGTTTGTCGCAAATCCAACAATCTTTGCTTGTATCCACTCTTGACATCTGGAACGGGAACTAGATTGAAATCAACGTCGCGACGCTAGGAAGTTTCCTTAGCAGCCCTATCAGCGTGTTCATTTCCCTCTATGCCCACGTGTCCAGGTATCCAGCAAAACTCTATTATATAACCCTTTGAGGTTAGTTTTTCTAAATAGAATTGGATGTCTTGTACCAAATGATGACTTGAATACATGAGTTCTATAGCTTGAAGTGAACTTAAACTATCTGAACACAAAAGGTATTCTCCACAACGACAGCGTACAATGTATTTAAGAGCTTCACGGATGGCGAATAACTCTGCAGTGAAGACTGAACAGACGTCGCTTGGCGTGGGACGTTCGGTTGAGGTGGCGCAATAAAAAGCACTTCCAACCTTGTTCTCAATTTTGGAGCCATCTGTGAATACCAAAGTAAACCTTTGATGTTCATGGCAAATCTCTCTAAAGTTAATTTTGAATACACTATCGCAAGTAGAGTTTTTATCAAAACGACAAAGGTCAAATATAATAATCGGCTCTGGTGTAAACCAGGGCGGGTTATTGCTAAATACAAAATTAAAAACTTTTGGCAGATGAAATTCTATAAGATTAAACAAAAGTTTACATCTTAATCCCGTTGGAAGAGATGCCTTGGTTTGTTATCAAAGTGTCTGACATATGTCGTGTTAAAAACATTCCGATTTGCTGGGTGGTTAGCATAGCTTTAATTTTCATTACATACGTACCCATCAAGAGGTTTCTCCGTTCTGCCAAGGAGGACACACCTGACTCGGCATACAAGCTGACTACCGGGCTTGTTCGAAATGCACCAAGAGCAATACGAAGACCACAATGGTGGACAGTGTCTAGAAGTTTAAGGGTTGTGTTACTTGCTGAAGAGTATACAAAACATCCATAGTCCATCTTGGAGCAAACTAGAGATCCGTAAATTCTCAACATGCAAGTCCTATCTGCACCCCACGATGTATTACTGAGAACTTTCAATAGGTTGATTTTCAACATGCATTTTTTGCGTAACTCAACAACGTGGTCTTTCCAATTTAGCTTTTTGTCAAACACCATGCCGAGAAGACGGACATTTGTTTTGAATAGAAGTTCTACATTGTTAAACGATAGTTGTGGGTCATTTTGGATTCCTTGAAGACGGCAAAAGTGAATGCACTGATCTTTTCGGGAGAGAATCGTGTCCCCCGCTTTCGAGCCCATTCGCTTATATTGTTCAATCCAATTTGCACGTGTCTTTGAGCTGTTGATAAATTTACCGATCTGTAGAAGATTCCCAGGTCATCTACAAATAGGCATGACATTAGGCTCTTTGGGATACAATCCACTACACTGTTTATTCCAATAGCAAACAGTGATACCGACAAGACCGAGCCTTGTGGTACACCTGTTTCCAGTGAGAACGAGTCTGACAAAACATTGTTAACACGCACTTTGAAAATTCTATCTTTTAAAAAGTTTTCTAAAAATTTTTTCGACTATTTATCAACTCGTAAAATACTTGTCTACCAACTTGGTCAACCATATCTTTACTTGTGAGTACTTAGCACTCGTGAGAAATTTACGCGAAAGTGATGGCGCTAAAACTCGATTAAGCTCGAGGTATTCTTTATGAGGGATGAGCGCCCGATAAAAGTTGGACTTCACGAGTAAAAAAGATTATTTTCCGCCAGCGAGTCCGTGATTTATGCAAATGAAAATCCGCTACACTCGTTCCACGATTTGGATTCGGATTCGGATTCTCGTTGCAATATCTCCACATATCTCTCTTTTTGCCTTGCACACACTCGAGTGGTTGGCCCTGGCTCTTAGGGTAGGGGGAAGGAGGGTTTCACGTACCAGAACTTGTGAAGTTGTGAATTTACTAATTAGCTTGGTTTAAAAGCACTAGTCACCAAAGCAACGAATATTGTAATCTGAAAAATTTGTTATTCGGTTGCACGTTTTAATTTATATTTTGTTCATGCAATTCACCGATAAGACTAATTTGACTTTCTTATGCCAGTGAAAATACTGTTACCTTGTCAGCTAAATAAAACATTGTACAACGCAAGATAATAAAGAAACATATATCTCAATGTGACAATATTTTACTGTAAAAGTTAATAATTATTAATAACAATAAAAAACATCAACCATTCCATTCGTATACATTTTGCGTAGAGTATATTTTCATTTTATAAAATTATTATATTTTTTTTGTTTAGTTTATTTGGATTAAGGACGCGTCAACCGTTAGGTCATAATGCACCACTCTAACCTAGGGGGGGGGGGGGGGAGAAGGAAAGGGCCCATGCTTGTCAGAACCAGCCACGGGTAAGGGGACGACGACGACGTGAGAAACTAGGGCGCAGGGGAGGAAAGGCGGTTCTCACGTCGCGGTCGTCATTGTCTTCGTCATCGTTCGTGGTGTCATTGTCGTCATCGTCGTCGAGGGGTCGTCAAGGGAAGGGGGCAAGGTCCCCGACGACGATTGCCAGAGCTCGCCTCTATTTTCGGGGAGTAAAGTACTACCCTTCATTCTAGCTGATGTTTGCGAGGTGGACTTTTTCTCTTGAATCGCCTTTTACGATTAGCAGAGCCATGTTCTGGGCCAATTCTACCCCGGGCCCAGACGGGGAAAATTTGGGGTATGAATTAGCCACACAATAAAAATAAAAATTAGTATTTAGACTTCTGATTAACTTAAACTGATGTTCTGACCCCGTGAATACTGTTTTATACATGGCCTACTTTTAAATTGAATAAACTATTAACACTGCTTGATAAAATTAGTGTATTTGGGAATTGAGTATATTTTTAATGTGCCTAAAGTGACAATAAAGTTACACTCTCACCTTTCGAATACATAAATAATGTATTGAAATACTTGTATTACTGCCGTATCTTTTTGAGTTCGATATCGATCAAGATTTTTTGTACAGCTAGTACGAGTATATCCCTACACCGTTTAAATTTCAAACCCTTACCCTCGTTGCACGGTGAATGGCAAGTCGCACTGTCACATCAAGCCGCCTGTCGCTTAGCAACCACTCACTCAGATTCTGAGTAAACATTACTTTCCCTGTGCCAATACATTGAAAGTTAGCTTAGGTCGAGCTACCTTCGAGCACACAACATTCATGTTTACTTAACCAACTTGGATTCGTTTAGAGTTTGGTAAGCTACTCAAACAAAGTTTATATTAACTGCTCTTGTTATTTGTTATATTTATTCAAAGAGTATAGACCTAGGGTTCATGCCAACAAATTATTAAGCTGCACCTAACACATAAAGTCTGACACATTACGCAAAAAGTGAAAGAAACTACTCCCAATTAGTATAACTGTTTTAACAGAGATTAAACATTATTTAGTCGCTAATTTATTAATTTGATCATATTATGCCTGCCCTTACAAAATTGAGATGAAAATGTCTTGTTTAATTTGTAACCGTATGCCTATTTGTGGTTATGTAGACCACACAATATAATGTGTTAAATTGTTTGGGCCTGAGTTCTTTCAAGTATGAGGGCATGTCATACAATCGTTGTGAAGGAGATGAAAAACAGACAGTGGAATTGAAAACTCAATTGAGATGTATTGTGTGTTCTAAAAGAAGTTAAGTTAAGCATTTAATGCATAAAACGTGTGGTGTTATAGTTCTTGCATTGTATAATATATTGATATTATCAATAAAACATTTAATGGCAATCAAACGTGCGATATAGCCGGGTGGAACTTATTTCTAACACATCAAAGAACCATCTACCATGGAATCACCAGATTTACCTATCTCGACAACCAATCATACTTTTACTTTTACTCAATACAATATTGATCTTGAATCCAGGTATTATTATTAGTCCGGCAACGCACAACTTCATATCATTCATAAACATAACAAGAATAGTGTCGTCCAAATGTGGAGACATAGCACCGCCGTGCATGACCGGGGTGAGGAGAACGCAGCAACGACGACGCTAGAATCTAGGGCGCTTCAACCGTTGCGCCGCCTATGTCATTGAAAGTTAGTATAATGAGTTAATGGTGTGTTTGATGATTATATTGTTTTCTAGGTTAATTAACGAGGGAGCGGAGCGACCGAGGTCTCCATTCAACTCGAACGGCTCTCATTCTGTGATTCTGTCTGTCTGTCTGTACGTCAAAATCAGCCGAACCGCTGAACAGATTGGGCTGAAATTTTAAACAGACATCCGGTACGAGTTTACTGAGAACTGCTACAAAATCAGCTAGATCCATTGCGATTTAATCCTCAATAAATAAAAATGTGATTTTAAAAACATCGATAGCATTTGTTTAGTAGCAGCTATAGCGGGACGATATCAACGTGGCTTGCATGGCCCATTGTTAAGCATTTAGTCTACCGCACGAAGTGTTGGGGTTCGATACCCGTTAGCTTGAATTTTTTTATACTTTTACACCCACATATTATTTTTGAGGGGTGTTAAATGTGAAATAAAACTTAGGTGTTTTTGTTTTATCTTGGAAATTTGTTAATGTTTCACGCTAATACGATTTGAACACGATTCGCATTTCAAATGTTCAATTAAAATAACTAGGGAAACACCAAAGTCGTCGTTAAATGAGTGAGTGAGCCATGTATTGAGTACCCGGTATCATTCCTCATACAGGGCTAGATCCTTAGGTATAGGGGAGGAAAGGGGATGTTCCCGGGTACTCAATACTTGGCTCACTCACTCACTCGTTTAACAACGACTTTGGCGTTTCCCTAGTTATTAAACGAGGGAGCGGAGCGACCGAGTGTTCTCCATTCAACTCGAACGGCTCACATTCTGTGATTCTGTCTGTCTGTCTGTACGTCGAAAATCAGCCGAACCGCTGAACAGATTGGGCTGAAATTTTAAACAGACATCCGGTTCGAGTTTACTGAGAACTGCTAACAAAATCAGCTAGATCCATTGCGATTATATCCCAAAATAAATAAAAATGTGATTTTTTAAATATCGATATGCATTTGTTTAGTAGCAGCTCGCGAGACGATAACTTCGTGGCTTGCATGGCCTATTGGTAAGCATTTAGCCTACCGCACGGAGGGTTGGGGTTCGATACCCGTTCGCTCGAACTTTTTTATATTTTTACACATACATATAATTTTTGAGGGGTGTTAAATGGGAAATAAAAATTCGGTGATTTTGTTTTATCTTGGAAATTTGTTAATGTTTCACGCTGATACGTTTTGAACATGATTCGCATTTTAAATGTTCAATTTAAATAACTAGGGAAACGCCAAAGTCGTTGTTAAACGAGTGAGTGACCATGTGTGAGTACCCGGTATCATTCCTCATAACTGGGCTAGATCCAGCCTTAGGTATCGAGGAGGAAAGGGGATGTTCCCGGGTACTCAACACTTGGCTCACTCACTCGTTTAACAACGACTTTGGCGTTTCCTAGTTAAAGAAAGAAAATGGTGTTGATAGTATTCTTAATATAGCAAAAGAAAAAATTATTCATTTGAAAAGAAATAAATAAATAAGGAAATGTGTTTGATGTAAATAAAATTTTGCTAAAGAAATGACATTGAATGAGAAATTTAAAAAATTTGACGCCGTTATCACATGATAGAAGTTCTTCATATGAATGGGAGAGATTAAATTGCGTGCACAAGGCAATTGGTACATTCTGATAACATGGTGTACAGGTAGAAGTACATCACATGTGTCATATCTGACGGAAGATTACAATGTATTCAATAGTTGTTTCGTGTAAAAAAGTTGTTCTGGACTTTTTTTAATATTTTTTACTGATCTATTTTTAATTATTTTCAAATGTTCATTATCTACAAAAAGAGTCTTGTATCCATGCAATAACGTTGATTAATAAATAACTTGAACGTCAATTATTATTAAAGGATACTCATTTATTAATATAATACTGTTGGACATAATTATTATTCTTTTTAATGTTTCGTTACTCGAGCATAATAGGAATTGCTTAGAAGCAACAACACAACAGACAGCAAGAAACACAACAAAAAAGAGAAGAAAATAAGAAGAACGAAAATAATCCGGTGTATAATCCACTAAAATATTTATCCCTCGTTTTGCATACACTCAAGCAAAAGGATAAGATATTGACTATCTTACAAATATATCTTCTTTGTCGTATGAATTTAATTCAGGCGTTCTGTACAAATTAATGCGAGTACGACGACGACGTGAGAAACTAGGGCGCTTCAACCGGTTAGGTCATATTGCGTCGCCTGTGAATGAAAGTAAATGAGAAGAGTTAATGCAGGTATGTTTGATGGTTAGATTGTTTTCTTAGTGTATAAATAACAAAACAAAATGATGATGATGAAAGTAATAGCAAAATAAAAGTTATGTTTGTGAATGAAAATAAAGAAAAGAAAGAAATGTGTATGATGTGAACTAAATTTGGTTAAATAGATTACTATGGATGAGAAATTTAGAAAGTTTGTCGCCGTTATCATATGATAGAAGTTCTTCATATGATTAGGAGAGATCAAATTGCGTGCGCAAGGCATCAAATTTGGTACATTCTGCTAGCAGCAGTGAAAGGTTGAAATTTACTCTGAAAACTCATAGAGCTGCTTGACTAACGAAAAAGAAATAACCTGCAATGAACGCTTATGTAATAGACCGACAGTGTTCGCTCGAGCGCTCGACTCTGATTCGGGACGTCTCGGGTTCGAATCCCGTCGAGACCGGCAATCCTGACTGAAGGTTTTTTCTGAGGTTTTCCTCAGTCGTTAATGCGACGACGACGACGACGACGACGACGACGACGACGACGACGACGACGACGACGACGACGACGACGTCGTTAATGCGAATGCAAGGGATTGAGTTCTCTTAAATAGCCCTCGGACATCCCTTCACAATTGTTCTAACCTCAATATACCTAGTTATAGTCGGGTCACACCGGTTAAATCTGATGTGTATTCCTAATAAATTTAATTTATTAAAATGAAATAGTGTGTTTTAAGTCTTGTTTTTTAAGTCACATTGCCTATAGTTCTTCCTAAACAGTGATTTTTACATCATTTAATATTTTATTATAATTTATAATTTATTATTTTATCCATCACCGAGTATGAAACCAATTATTAACCTAACAAAATGTGTTCATATTTTCCACTGAACTTTGATGTTTATTATCAATCGTTGGCACAATGTTCAGAATCCCTCTTTTTGCTTTTTACTCAAATCGGATTAGGTGCACCGATGTGATTCACCCTGGCCTGCTGAGCCTCGATAGCTAGATTTGTATTGTGTACTGCCGCCTTTGTGTAAATCTGAATCGCATCACCACCCCTTTGTGGTCATGACACGTGAATTTGTATTAGTTAACGGCAAACTGGAAGGAAAATCACGAATTTTCTCTTCTATGTGAATGGCAACGTTTATCAAATCACCTAATTGACTGACTTCGAAACTGATTGAGAGGTTATAGCTCTGGGAAATATTTGCTGATTGAGTTCGAAAGTTTATGACTTGGGTTTAATATCACACCAGAATTGTGTATTGTATATTTGGATGAAGGGCGCGTCAACCGTTAGGTCATAATGTGCCAGTCTGGCTTAAAGGATACGGGAAGAAAAATGCCATGCTGGTCAGAACAAACCACGGGGTTCTCACGTCGTGGTCATCATCGTCTTTGTCGTCGTTAGTTGTGTCATGGTTGTCGACGACGACGACGTGAGAAACTAGGGCGCTTTGACCGGTTAGGTAATATTGCGCCGCCTGTGAATGGAAGTAAATTAAAAGAGTTAATGCAGGTATGTTTGATGATTAGATTGTTTTTAAGTGTATAAATAAACAAAATAAATTGAAGATGAAGAAAGTAATAGCAAAATAAAAGTTATGTATGTAAATGAAAAGAAAGAAAAGAAAGAAATGTGTATGAAGTTAATTAAAGTTTGTTAAATAGATAACTTTGGATGAGAAATTTGGAAAGTTTGTCGCCGTTATCATATGATAGAAGTTCTTCATATGATTGGGAGAGATCAAATTGCATGCGCAAGGCATCATATTTGGTACATTCTGCTAGCATATGATGTACGGTTAAAGGTACATCACATGTGTCACATATGGGAATAACCTTTTCTCTGGTTAAGAGATATCCGTGTGTTAGGCGTGTGTGCCCTATACGAAGTCTAGACAAAACCACCTCTTCTCTACGTGAGAGTCGAGACGTAGGTGGACGAATTTTGTTAGTCAATGTGGGCATCACACTACGCAATTGTTACTTTTGCAACACATCCCAAGATGCTTGTCGCAAATCCAACAATCTTTGCTTGAATCCTCTCTTGACATCTAGAACGGGAACTAGAATGAAATCAACGTCGCGACGCTGGGAAGCTTTCTTAGCAGCCCTATCAGCGTGTTAATTTCCTTCTATGCCCACGTGTCCAGGTATCCAGCAAAACTCTATTATATAACCCTTTGAGGTTAGTTTTTCTAAATAGAATTGGATGTCTTGTACCAAATGATGACTTGAATACATGAGTTCTATAGCTTGAAGTGAACTTAAACTATCTGAACACAAAAGGTATTCTCCACAACGACAGCGTAGAATGTATTTAAGAGCTTAACGGATGGCGAATAACTCTGCAGTGAAAACTGAACACACGTCGCTTAGCCTGAAACGTTCAGTTAAGGTGGAGCAATAAAAAGCACTTCCAACCTTGTTGTCAATTTTGGAGCCATCTGTGAATACCAAAGTAAACCTTGATGTTCAGGCAAATCTCTCTAAAGTTAATTTATGGTTGTCGTCTGGGTGGTTGCAGGGAAGATTTTGATTATTTTGGATTATGGACGCGTCAACCGTTAGGTCATAATGCACCACTCTAGCCTAAGGGTAGGGGGGGGGGGGCTATGCTGGTCAGAACCAGCCACGGGTAGGGGAGGAAGGGGGGTTTCTCACGTCGCGGTCGTCATCGTCTTTGTCATCGTTCGTTGTGTCATTGTCATCGTCGCCGGGGGGTCGTCAAGGGAAGGGGGCAAGGTCCCCGACGACGATTGCCAGAGCTCGCCTCTAGTTTCGGGGAGTAAGATTCTCCGCTCTTACCAGCTGATGTTTGCGAGGTGGACTTTTTCTCTTGAATCGCCTTGTACGATTAGCAGAGCCATGCTCTGGGCCAATTCTACCCCGGGCCCAGACGGGGATGGGGGGGGGGGCAAGCAAGGGGTAAAGGGTAACAAGGTAATGGGTTAAGAGTTAGGAATCTAGGAATCGGGGTCATGGTGTCGCGGGTGGGATGGAAGGGCGGGTTAAACTCACACGACCCTTCAAATAAATATTTGGTGTCTTCATCAACAACCGACGCTTGAAACGTTGGGACAACTGTAGATTTTGATTTTTTTGATCTTTGTTCGAGGAAGTTGCATTAAAGTATTCGAGTCATATTTTCCGACGACGACGTGAGAAAAACTATGGCGTCTTCAACCGGTAGGTCATATTGGCGCCGTGCCTGTGATGCAAGGAAATGAGATAAGAGTGAATGCAGGTATGTTTGCATTCGATTAGATGTTTTTCTAAGTGTATAAATAACAAAATAAATTGTAAGATGAGACAGTAATAGCAAATAAGTTATGTTAGTAAATGCAAATACAGAAAAGAAACCAATGTGTAAGGCGTGTGGATTAAATTTTGTTACAATACGAGGTTGCGGGCCACAATAAGGATGAGAGAGGTTACAAGATCAGATTGGGTGTCGTGTCGTTGTGTAAGGTTAATACATCTCTAATCTAAAGAGGACAAGCAAGAATGGGTCCTGCAATAATTATTGATGCGATGAACTGACTCAAATTGCGTGCGCAATGCATCATATTTGCACATTCTGCTCATGCATATGATGTCGCACGGGCATTAAGGTATCCTATTCGACATGTTCGTCACCATATGGAAATAACCTTTTCCTGGTTTAGAGATATCCGTGTGTTTAGGCGTGTATGGCCTATACGATTAGACCTTTCATAAAATATGAAATATTCCGTTATGTTCTCCTGCCATGTGCTTACGACGACGTGACGAACTAGGGCCCGATTCATAGTCGTCCAAAAGGGAACCCCTACGCCACCCCTCCCATTGGGCTCCCAAAGGGAGGCTCGTGAAAGTCGTATTCCTAGTCGTCCCCTTCGCGCTCCCAATGGTAGGGTGAGCGTTCTATGTTCCAGACCGGTGCTTGCACCTCTTGGAGTACCGGACTTGCCAGACTCACACTTGCTAGATGATAACAATTCCTACTGTAACAACATTTTGTTGGCGGTGAAATATCGCTGATCTGGTTGGTTTTGATTCCCATTATGTAACATGGAGTCAGCGAGGTATGTGTGAAAAAGGTCGAAACCCTTCACTCAGTTGGAAAGATCGAGTTGTTGTTGGTGCTTAAGAAGTATTAGCACCACAATAGAGAGCAACAGACAGACGCTAAGTCTTTAAAGAAAAAAAACGACCTTTATAAGTGTATGCAAAAGAGTACAACTCTAACGGTGTCTAGTCACCAGGTAAGAATTGAACAACATACTTAGGCCTAGGCCCTACCCTAACCTATGTGTAGGACCTTCATTACATTTTCATGTAGGGCTAGAGCTATGGCACTTGCCTAGGTCTGGCGCCTAGGCCTTGTGCACATAAGTTGTTATTGTTACAGCCCTGGCCTAGCCTTCCTAGGCCTTATTAACTTTCCCATTAGGCTAGGCCCCTAGCTAGGGGTCCCTCAGTTTTGTCGCACAAAGGTCCCAAGAAGGTTAGGCCCTAGGCTAGGCCTAGGACCGAGAAATACGTATATTAATTAATCTGGTAAACTAGCCTCAGGCCAGGCATAACGGTAGGGCCTAGACCCTAACTCATAAAAAACACATCTGTCGGCCAGACTGGGGTGGTAAAGAAAAAGAGCCTAGGTAGTGATATGCTATAACTAAACTAGCCTAGCCCCTAGGCCTACCACTTTACAATTATTTTTGTCTTTTCAATTACTCAACAGTTGCCCTAGGCTAGTGAGGTCCCAGTCCTCCTACCTAATTAGGTCTAGGCTACCCTAGGGGAGGCCTACCCCCAATATTTGTGAACCTGTAAAATAATTCGATGACCTACAAGTTATTGTTGACCTACATTTCTTGTTGCGTGAACACATTTTGGCCACCACAGTCCTCATGCATGCCTCCTGGTAGCCCTACTGACAGTGAACAGTGAATTAGTCAGTAGGTAGGCCATATATGTTTCATGCCTCTAGGACTTTGCCTTGGTCTGTTAGTGGCCTTGTTTAAATTAGTAATTAGCCCTAGTCCAGGTATTTACCCCCCCCCCCCACCTACACATACTTTGGTCTGATCTAAACTTGTAGGTTTCAAAAGAGATCAAGGTCTTGGTAAATAAAGGATTTCTGTCCATTCTCTTCAATCACTAATGTAATTATTTGTTTCTGTCCTACATACATACCTAGGCCTACCTTCAATGGAGAAATATAACTAAACTAAATTAATTAGGTAGGCCCTAATAGTGGATATGATATTGTTATAAACAAACCTAACTTTATTTAATTTCCTTAGAGGGGGTGTGAAAAGATACAGAATATCCTTGTGCGGCAGTTTGAACAGTGGCATGGGAAACTCTGAAAACAACACAGAAGAAAACCACTATGTATTTTGTGTCCACGCAAAGCTACAGGTGTAGGAAACCCATCCCTGAGCAGTTTTCCAAACCCACTCATCGGAGGTCATTGCTCCGCATGTGACCTACCCTTGTGGGTCAAACTCCAGACAGCGAACGCTCTTTGCTGAGCACGCTCTCTACTCCACTCCCCTCTTGACAATGAGCCTGGCTGTTCCAATGCAGCCAATGCTCCCTCTGGTCTTCGTGCTGAGGCAACTCGGAAGACACTACGGGTAAACTACAGTAAAGCCTATGGCTACGGTACCTACGGTACATTTATTCACAGCGACGTGCTAGCCGGAACATGCTGCTTCTTACACTTTATTGTAGAGCTATGCCTGTTTGTTCCTTATCACACTCTCCATCCCATCATAAAATAAACCAACCCTTCAGCATCCATCAATCAAATTAACACAAATTCTTATCATTTATTTTAAACATTTTATTTCTACCTATGTAGGCCTACACTAAATAGGCCTAGGTCCAACCACTAAATTGCACACATGTAGGCCTATTACTGTAACTAAGCTTTAAGCTTAATTAATGTTTCTAATAAAATAGCATTCACCAATATTAAGGCTGCCGCAACAGGTAACTTACCGGTAGGCCTACAGTAGCTCACATGCCTTTTATTTTTGTGTTAACCCTTGTAATACATGTGAAAAAATAAGATAACGGCACCAGTGTCATGACATGCTATGTCAATGAAGTTAGGCCGTAATTGGCCTACTTTGGTTTTGATGGAATTATGCAGGGTTTTTCAATCGTTTGATTTAAGATCAAATGGCAGTTGTTCTTCGTTTTGTGCTAGGGTACATCCAACACAAGAGTTCAAACTGATTCAGGCAAAGTTTTTTCTTACAAATATTTTTTGAATTATTTTTCTGAAACGCTTGTGAAATAACTTTGTTCCGCTCATCAACTATGACAAGTGTTTTGAAACACTGACATTTTGTTTATTCAAATCAATATTTAATTCAAATTTTTTTTTAAAATAAATATAATTTTAAATAAAAAATTTCATTTCAATCAAATAAATCCATGATTTTTTAACATTTTTTAATGAACATCTAAAAAATCACACACTCTGAATTTAGGCCTAGGCCTACGTTTACAGTGCCTATTGAGCAATTTCCTTATTCAACATTAATTGATTTTCTTCTCATGCTGTGCACAGATTCCGACGGTCCTTCAGAGACTACCTCAGTCTGCTCTGAATCTACTCCTAGGATGAGGAAACGATCAGCAGACTGACGATCCTCAGCGCGAAGAAACATGTGAGAGGATGTCGGCAGCTCACGGCGACGTAGGCGTCAACGCGATTCTTCATGAGCTGCGCACCTCCAGGCACATGCTTGCGTTGGAAGCAGCCAGATGTGCAAAGCCTAAGAGGGAGGTGGAGTAGAGATCGCCAAAGAGGAACGGGAGTTCCAGCAAGAGCGTCGCCGTCTTGAGTCGGGGGGTGGATCACATGCGGACAAAATGGACCTCGAGTTGAATGCGTCTTGGATCTGACCTGGAAGGTATGGTTTTGACAGCCTGTCGCCTGCCCGGTTTTCAACTACAATAGTGGTTTTTCCTTGCCCCAATTCCCTTTTCACTGTGTTTTTACTCTTTGCATACACTGTCCTTC
The DNA here is from genome assembly GCA_024449915.1 of Sweltsa coloradensis. Classification (NCBI taxonomy): domain Eukaryota; kingdom Metazoa; phylum Arthropoda; class Insecta; order Plecoptera; family Chloroperlidae; genus Sweltsa; species Sweltsa coloradensis. Next base: position 87,570 of record JAMZAV010002820.1, on the reverse strand, counting down.
GTCCCTGTCTGTTTTGTTCTCTAACTTTTTCCATACTGAGGAGGGTTATTGAACTTGAGTATTAAGGAAATTAAAGCTATTTTATTACAATGTCATTTCTGTTTTTATTGTATTCTTTTAATGATGGCGTCTACCAAATTATATGTTACCTATAAATGTTGTCAGAACTCATTTCTCTAAGAACATTCTGGGAAAAATATATTTTAAGTTTTTCCTACACCTCGGCACATTCATGATTGAAGGGGTAAGTTTTAGGAAAAAAATGTTTGGTAATATTGAAAAATCATAAAATCATTTTATTAGGAACTGTGCAAATATTTGTGTTTTGATATATTCAAAAAATAAGTTTTTAACCTTTCTTCGATGTCAAAATTCAAATAATAGCTATTCAAAATTCAAAACTATTTTAGCTTTTACGAGTCTCGCGCTTATTAACGCACATCTATTCGACAGCAAGTTTGTTTCTATTTTCCAAGATATAGTGGGAAAGGCTCTTAGAAACCTGGGCACTTTTAGAAAATCAAACTATTTTTTTCAAATTTTCCTGATCCGGTCCTGGCCAGTAATGCCACGTTCAAAAAATTTTAAACTTCGATTCGCCAAGGCACATTATGCAACGTAGGGTGTTGTGTTTCTGTGACATTAATTTTCAACTGGTTTTCTAGCCTATAGGCTGACTGAGAGATTTTTTTTTAACAATTGTCTTTCCTGTAAATTTTTTCGTTTGGCGATATTTTGTATCGATTTTCAACGCCAAACGGAAAAATTCCGCAGGAAAGACAATTGTTAAAAAAAAAAAACATTTTTATCTCAGTCAGCCTATAGAAAACCAGTTGAACAAGTATGTCACAAAACACTACACCCTACGTTAATGGTGTGCCTTGGCGAATTGAAGTTTGAAGTTATTTTGAGTGTGCGATACTGGCCATGTAATGAATCAGAAGTTTGTGAAATAAACTAGTATTTTGCACTTCTTCTAAAAGGCCAGGTTTCAAGCCATTCACCATATTTTTGACTTGGTACCATATTTTGGAAAATAGAAAAATGCGGTTGAATAGCTTAACGGCAAGTAGTTTGAATTTTGAACGCGCTGAAATAGACAAAAAATTCTTTGACTTTCAATGGTTGGTAACTACAACTATAATTGAACACACTGCTGCTCGCGTGACACATTTCGTCAGTTTCAGAGTAGTTGGTGGTCGCCATTTGTTTGTTATTTCCGTCATTATTTGAACATAAACTTTATTCGCTATTCGAGGTTTTCTCGTTTCATTATTCAAAAGTTTGATTCAAAAGTGAAAAATCACTATTATGCACAGCCATACAATTTATGAATGATTAATGTGCAAGTGAGACAAAGAGATAGAACCTGAGGCTGGAGTGCATTCACATACTTTTATGTGAAATTACAGTATTGTTGTAGTAGTTTCTAGTTTTTTTTGGCAAGTACTAATAGAATTAAACACATGACTTTTCAAAATAGGTTTTGCCTTGCATTACAGCCTTCACAGTTTCAATTATTTAAGCATGTTTTTTCATAAGTTCACACAGCATTCCATAAAAGAAAATAACCGTTCTACGGGTGCATTGCTAATACTACGTGGAAGAGACAGAGGGCTAATATGTTGAAAGAGAGTGCTGTGGAAAAATTTGTAATATTCTGTCCCACTAGTAGGTGCCTATCACTTTGAGATCCCCTGTCGCTCCGGCCAAATATTTATAAAGCCGAACTTTATCAAAATTTGCTACGCTTTGTGATTCCGGGACATTTTAGCGTCCATAAACAATTTTCGGTGAACACCAGTAAACTACAGAAAAGTGGTATGTACCCAAGTTTAGATAGTAATTGATCTCATTTTCTTTTTGAGATTAGATGGGTACTCAAATAATTTTTTTCTATATTTTGTTCTAGTTATACTCACTTGTCAAATTTTTATTCGAGTAGAAATCAGTTTTTTGGGAAGTGTGAAAGAGGCAACTGAACCAAGTTGTTGGATAATAAATAAATTAGGGATACACATCAATACTTGTGTTCATTATTGGGATGTATCACCTAGTTATGTCATATATCGATATTTGCGACAACAACAGCCTGCTCCGATCCTATAATCTTGGTCACCCTTAATGTGTGGCAACTGTGCAATTGTAAGTCAAACAATTACCAATCGCACTTCCGTATTCCTGCCTAGCTGTCTTCGATGTCATCTTTTTGGCTTCCTTTCTTTGACAAGCCTCATTGGTCAAAACATAATCTTGCATTTGACACCATCAGGCCAGCAAGTGCATGGCACAACGTGAGGTATTTCTGTCTTTAGAATTTGTTTCGTGCCAATATTGAGTATTGACCAATTTATTTGATATTCGGGGGGGGGGGATAATCGATAATGAATTTTGGTTATCGATTATACGAAACTTATATCTATATATTTGATTATTGTTTGACATAAGATTAGTATTGTTCATCGTCGTTCATCCCTAAAATTATAATTGTACTTTTTTTCACAGTACCCTACTAACTATTAATTTTATTGCATCTCACCTCAGTTTTGTCCGCATGTCACTCGATACAACATGTTTTTTAACCTCTTGCAAACATACCAGCCTCTCTTACAACTGCTGATCCTAATGCAAGGATAGATTGGAACAACGTAAGAAGATCTACAATCTGCATCCACAGACTTTTAGAGTTAAACTTAAGTGAATTGCTGCATCTGGCAATGACATCCATTACTTGGCAAGAGTTATAATTTTAATAAATTTGACGAAAAAAATCACTTTACCGTCCGCACCAGCATGCATATTCTTAAACATGTAGGGCAAGGCCTACTAACGAATTCTCATCCAACCAAAGTTTGTCATTACCCTTCCTTAATTCTTATAGAATCGCACTGCACAGTGAGAATTCTATAATATCGTAATGGAGCATATCAATCACTACCCGTCACCTTCCGGCATCACATCACCAGCGCAGCCTTGTGCACACATTCTCGTGTCACTTACTTCTTTAACCTCCGTTGGTGCAGCCGATCAAGACATTCAAATCACTTTAAATCATAGAAAGTAACCGATTGCATGGTAGCATAGCAACAACCTACAGACTCTGGACGATAACGATAATTTATTACAATTGATATTTCGTGTCACACCGGATCGGCGTAGGTCTATTGTGGCGTCATTCTACACTATTTTTAAAGATCGCACTGCAGTTAGGATAGTTTTGTAAACGTTACGATCTTGTGGATAGCCCCGGATAGGCCTATAAGTCTATGAATAGAGCTAAGTAGGATGAGAATTCGATCTGTTTACATTCCTCGGCCATGGTGCTTTCATCATAAATATGCGGATAATACTTAAAAAAACATTTGTTTATGAAATGGTATCAATATTTGAACAAAAATTTTGATGACTAATGGACGTCTTATAAGATGAATTGCTTACAAAGCCATACCAGAAGCTCCCAAAAGGACTTGAGGGACTTGGAAAACCCAGTTGCAGTTTCTACACAAACATCCAGTTTAAGACTAAACAACCAAAAACAAAAAAAAACACACAACAGGGGGGGGGGGGGGGGGAAGGGGGGAAAAAAAAACCGGGGAAAAAAAAGAGATTACAGTTTTTGAAAAAGGTATGTGATGCAACAAGAGACTATCTACGTATACAAGAGAGGTTATATCATTCTACAACACTCTCCCCGACAGTACGATTTTATTCAAAGTGGCGAGCAAATGAAGGCACGGCGGTACGCTGCCCCGTTCAGGCCTCCGCAGTGGCTGAGCTAGGGCCCTCACAGGGACCACGCCTGTCAGGAAGATCTCATCATGGGCTTCAATCGTTGAGGCGAACTGCTTATGTTGTGCAGAACAGCGCATGCACAAGTATCGAAACTGGCGCGCTCTGGTTTTCTCTCAGCTATACCTTTCTCAAACATAGCGAGTCCGCCTCATTCCACCTCCCGATGCAGCACCAACTGATGTTGCTGCACTCGACTTGCTGCGCAAACGTTTACCGTTCTTCGGCCAAGTTCTGGGATTCATAGTGTGTCAACAGGTACCGTTAAACCGGATAGCCACTGTCCTCCGACGGACATACGGTGATCATCTCCGTCATACCGTATCCTTGACACCACTATTTTCAAGACCCATCGCATCGTGAGTGCTTTCCTGGCCAACGAGCCACACATCCCAATAGTTTACCCCGGGGTCCGCAGACCACTGGACATTTATAGCGAAATAACGTTTCCTGTTACGTAAACTTCTCCAAAGTCCCCGCCTAGGGTGCTCTATTGCAATCTTGTGTGGCCATCTATCAATGCAAGGGCTCCAGGGAAGCCCGCTATCATGATAGAAAGCATCTGGTTTGGCCAGCATGCTTCACGGGTGCTCGGGAACTTCACATACGTCCCGCATCTGATCGGCAATGGCATGTTGGACATGCGGTACAACAACCTGCTGATGTCGTTGGCTACGTGCCGAGAGATCGCCACGGATGGTCTGGAAGTACTAAAATCCTGTTTGTAGGTAATTAACTACCAATGGATAGGGATACCATGGATTGAAACAATATGGAATCCTACCGACGTCTTCCTTCCACCACAACTTAAGTAGGCCATTAGTACCATTTTCCGGTAGGGGCAACATATGATTCAGTGGGTAATCATGAAAAATATCAATGTAGAACCTAAAATGTGGTGGCGGGTAGGCCCTACAAATAAAACATAGAGCCAACCACAAATACCGGTAGACCTACAAGTGAGCACAAGCGTGGTGAATCTGCCTTACCAAATGTTAGGTTAGGGCCTACCACTACCGGTAGTTCATTCGTGGCCGTTAGTAGATGCAGCCAATTTTGTTACTTTTTTATAATTACTTATTGATATACAGCACACCGGGTAATAGGTATGCTAGAATAAATAGACCAACCTAGGCCTACCTAAAACAATAAATAATAAAAAATGCCAAATGTAAAATGGCATAGATAGGCTATCTACTATCATTTTATTTGTTCTAAAGTACCAAAACTATTTAAAAACTGCAACACAACTCTTAAAGTAAGTAGAATTCTTTTGATTTAGGCCGGGGGATACATAATTTCAACAATAATAGGATTTTTTTTGGTGTGTCCACACTGATAGGCCTAGACCCCAAAGATGCCCAGGATATCTGGTTTCACACAGGGCCTACCAATATTTATTAGGGGGAGCCGAGTCCGGCCTGGATTACGGTGACTTACCTAGTCCACTTCCTCGGTCTGGGTACTCTACTTTCAAAGAAGTTTGTGAGGTTTAGGCCACATGTAATACACATGTTATTTTGTACATAACTCCATGATAAAAAATCCAATAGGCCCCAAGAGTTAAAAGTGTCCTAAAGAAGATAAACAATTTTGTCAGCATGTTCACCCCCGAGTATCCTTCTCAATTTTTTTACATCAGAGTTTATGTAGCTTCGGGTGAGCTACAATATGCTCCTACTGCCTTTGATGAAAAATCGAGAGTATCCATGATTATTAACATGAAATGGGTACCGACCGATACACTACATACATATTATACAGCATGTAGCCTACATACAGTAGTTATTATTACGGATTATTCCATTTACTCCTCTCACAAGAGGGAGTTATATCTGTACAATGTATTGATAAAGTAAATAAATATGATTATGAAATTATTATACCTGAAAGCGCCACTTGAATTAACTCGTACTGCAGCAAGTAGCTGGATGAGTGGAGATGGGTAGTCCTCTGTTGTTATCTTTTGCACCGGCTCTCTTGTATATGTAATCGTCCATCATGTTGCACTCACAGATACCTTGTCAAACTAGTACCTCTTCTTCAAACTGGATGTTTGTGTAGAACTCCGACTGGAATGTTGCAAGTCTCTCAAGTACGTTGGGAGCTTTCCGGTACTGCAGTTGCAACAATTCAGTCATCTAAACGTTCCATGTAGTCGTCACTTCGTTGATGTTACGAAATTTACCGCCACTCGAAGAGGTGTCTGGATTGAATGAAGATAACATCGATAATTATTCTTCATACGCCATTCTTTTCCGCAATTATCAGATCTATCTCTGCAGATATGTGCGTAGAGTGGTAGGCTATATGAGGCCTAGCCAAGGGCCTCATGCCCTCATGTAATGGAATGGATTGTTCATAGAAAATTAGAGGAATGGAAACGGGTCTCACGGAGGTGGCCGTAAGAAATTAGGTATCATTGAGGAAGTGACAATCATGATTGACTCCATGGCACAGAGAATACCGGTACCAAAATAAAAAAGTACAAACAGTTAGGGGCCTAGGCTTAGAGTCCATAGGCTTAGCCCTACAATGATTCCTTGTGCCTGGCACCTAGGCCTAGACCCTTTGAACTGGTTTACATCGAAGCCCTACTGGAAACACCATTTAATAATTAACAATTAGGCCTAGGCATACCCCCCCTTCCCTACCTGGGTAGGCCGTGCAAGTGCTTGCACAGCATTAATATTAGGACCTAGGGCTAGGCCTAGGCCTACTAATGAATGAAAATTATGACGATCTGAACTGAACTGACAGGAAAAGGCACCCATGAGCTAGGGCTAGGCCTACCTAGGCCCTAGGCCCCCTACCTAGGGCTATGCTATGGTAGCCCTTACCTACACGAATCGGCACAGTTTCCCTAGTCGTTTAGCTCTTAATCATTGAGTTTACCTTTGGCCCTAGGCCCTAATAGACGTTGGGGGGTGTGTCAAATAAATACACACAATAGGAGGTCCTAGGCCTTACTAGCGGTAGCTATCTAACCTACCAATTGACAGGCTTGTTTTTCGTAGGAAATATCTGCCTACCCTGCTAGCCTACGCCTACGTCAACCTAGGCCTAGGCCTACCCCTAGGCCTATGTGCTAATAATGAAATCATGATTATACACATAATAGACAATATTAAAATATAACAAGCGTGTAATTACCCACGACATCTCGATCATAATATTTTACTTAAAAAGTGATGACGTCACTTTACCTCAGTGACGGCACTTGAGTGGATAAAATATGGCTCCCCGCCGCCCTGCCAACTTCAGAAACGAACCGTGAAAACACAGAAATCACTCGATTTGCACGCGAATATTTTCTACAATTATAACTTAACTTACTGCAACCAATGTTATTGTGTGTCACAACTGTAAGGTTTTTGTTATGCAAATAAAATATCGTTGGAAGCTCAATAATATTTAATGTACTTGATATGAGTATAATACAACCCCTATGCACGGCAAAATGGCAAGGGGACCCCTATGGGAGGCTCATACCTCGACATAGGATTCTAGCCTCCCTTCGGGCTCCCTTTGGGCTCCCTTTGGTCCGCTCACCTTTGGTAGTCGACTATGAATACTGTTTTCGCGCTAGGGGAGTCCAATGGGAGGACGCTCCCTTTGGGAGCCCTTTGGGACGACTATGAATTCCGGACCCTAGGTCGCTTTCCAAACCGTTAGGTCATACGGGGGCGCCACCTGTGATATTGTATCAGTAAAAGCAATGAGTTTGTTTGTGTGTTTGATTAACAACTATTGTCTGTGTACGTTTTACAAAAAAAGAAACCAAAAAGTAAAATCATTTTATTTGAATGAAAAATAAAAAGTGTTTGGCGAAGATTAAATTTTATAAGAGAAAATACTTCGAATGAGAATGTTTGAATTTTTTTTTGCCGTTTTCAACATATGCCCAACTTGCACAGTAACTTAGCGTGGAAAGAAAATGTTTTTAAACATTATAGCAAAGCAACGCGATTAATAAGACTGTTGACTCGCCACCAAGACATCCACATAGGGCTACTACGTCTTAAGCAATAAGATCCCACTTAAATTAGAGGCAGAACATTTCGCTTCCAAGCTTTTAAATGTAGCCTCACGATAAAAGTCATAGTTGCTTTAATAACGTATTCATTACAGAGCTCCAGCAAGCAAGGGGCTTTATGTTTTTATCATCACAGACTTGGCAGAGATAACTTCTTGCTTCATCCCAAACAAATCCCCCGCTTCCTTACGATGTTGGTATGCTTGTTTTTCTGTACGCACCATTACCTTGATAACATTGTCTCCGAAATAAGAAATTAGAAGTATGCATTATTTATTATGTCATAATCATCATCGCGTTTACTACTCCAGCCACGTACGAGGCCAGACTCGTTGTCCCCATGCAAAATTCATGAGCTGGGTGAAATTAATTTGCGTCTACCATCTTCCATTTAAATCGTAATCCATTTCTGTGCTAAATGTCTTTCCGCTGCTTTCTGCCTACGTAATATTAAGAGCGACGTATATGCCGTGGCTATAACTTAAGGGCACAAACTATTTGTTACGCGTTTGTTTATTAAGTTACAGTTGAGTGAAAGGAGTCTAGACTGAAGAACGTAATTGTTTAATTAAAAAACTTTGAAACAACACGAGAGAAAAGTTGTTTGAAGTCTCTTTAATTTAAATTTTTAATTTTAATAACGACTTTATTTTTTCAGTTTTTAAACAGAAAAAATAGGCGTGTGAGCGAGTTCTCACACGGGCAGTTTAATGTTTCTTACTTATTGTGAGTCTATTATACTAATTGATTTTCGACGTGAAATTATTCATTATCGAAATGACTGAATAACCATGAACAGGTAATATTTGTCAATGGAATATTATAAAATATGTATCTGGGATATTATTTAAAAAAACGACCGACGAGAAATATATTTACGCTACGTGGTTCGTAGCATGGCAAAATATGGACTGCAAGAATGGAAGCACAGCACCACTACGTAAGAAACTAGGGCGCTTTACCCGTTAGGTAATATTGCTCCTCCTGCTATAATGAGTTTGTAATGTGTTTGATGATTTTATCGGTTTCTTAGTTTATAACAAATGAAATGTTTGAGATGATAGTAAAGGCAAAAAAAATAATATTTGAATATACATTTAATTGTGTTTTGATATGAAATTTAGAAAGTTTGTCACCGTTATCATAAAATGATATAGCAGTTTATAGCAGTTATATATATCAAAAGGCCTATACTTATCCTTACCCTTTTTCCATGCAATATAAGTTATGGCAACTTGATTTTAAATGAAAGTTAAACAAATACGTAGGATTCCTTAAAGAAAATCATTACAATTGTGTTTTAGAGTTGGTATTTGGGCCCAGAGCTCGATTGTATTTACACTTTTCTATTTTTCTTTGCAAACGCACTTTCTTCTTATTTTTCAAACAGACTTTTGTTATTTTCCTGTCATTATCAACATACAACATAACCACGAATTGCCTCGAAAGGTATAAACACAGTTTAAGCAACAAGTTCTTCGTAGTTATAAAACGTAATATTTTATTCGACGGGATAGAAAAATATTCGTTAACTTATGAAAACATAAATGTTAAATTTGAAAATAGTTCAACCGAAACATTTTGTTTTCGTATCACAACGGAGATTACTAATTTCCCTAAGCTTCACTAACAGCCAGAACAGTATGTGTAGCAACCAACCCCCCTCTTGCGCTCGGAGTAATATATCTATCATGGCCGTCACTGTGGTCACAGTGGATGGAGGTTATGTTGCGACTTATACTCCCAGTAAATCACTCCCATCTAGAACATTCTAACGTAACACAGCTAGAGTTCTGATAAGATCACCCAGTTGCTGATAAAATGCACTTTAGGTAAACACTTTTCATCACTTCAAGATAAGAAAGCTGATCATTATTTATACAATCAAGGAATTACAAAATGTATCCCGACTAGTGATAGATTTTGTAATTTCTAGTTTTTATTAAAAATTAACAAATACACCAATGAGAATGTTTCCCCATTATTTTTATTATTTTTAGTTTTTATTAAGGGTGCGTCAACCGTTAGATCATAATGCGCCTTTCTAGCCTAAGGGATATGGGAGGAGGGGCCCATGCTGGTCAGAACCAGCCACGGGTAGGCAGAGGAAAGGGAGTTTTCACGTCGCGGTCGTCATCGTCTTTGTATTCATTCGTTGTGTCATTGTATGCGTCGCAGGGGAAGTCGTCAAGTTCCCGATTAATGTTGTTGTTTATGTGTATTCAGGGCGCGTCAACCGTTAAATCATATTGCGCCACTATAGCCTAGGTGATTTGGGGAGGAAGTGCCTTGCTGGTCAGAACAAGCCTCAGTAGGGTGAGGAAAGAGGGGGGGGGGGGGGGGATTGGATTGAGAAATATTATGCTGATGTTTTGAAGTTACGTCTTATGTTTTGTTTTCGATTTTAATCTTGCCGCGAGTGTCGGCGACAGGAGCAAGCTTTGAGCTAGTAAAATGTTTTCCGTGAGTTAATCTCAAGATATAATGTAAGTTTCTACTTCCTTGTTTGCCAACAGAAAGCAAACAGAAGAAGCTACGCTAGGGAGCAATATTTAACTTCTTCATAGATTCATCGTCACTAGATAAATATGTACGTTTATATTTTAATTACATTTGAACCCGTTAAAAACATGTAGCTCCAACAAAGAATGCAGATGCTTTGTAGTGGTAAGGGTAGTATGAATGCAAGGTAAAAGGAATCTCACCTTTTGTGTATGGAAGAGAAATATCTTTTACCAACACAAACAAAAATTATCTGTGCTAGATCACAGAGTTCCTCCGTGTGCTAGATCCACGCTTAGCTAGCGCGATAAACTTTACAAAATTGTTATGTTCGGAAAATAATTTCGAGCTATTAATTCTTTCGTTGGAACCACATATCTGCAACTGGCAAGGGTGACAGTACATAAGGGATGTTTTTAATGCGGAACGGTTTGACGATTTTCATCACAGATATTGTGAGGAAACGTAAATTTTTCTTAGAGCATTTCCTTCGATTTTTTGTTTATTTGGATTAAGGAAGCGTCAACCGTTAGGTCATAATGTACCACTCTAGCCTAAGGGGTGGGGGGGCCCATGCTGGTCAGAACCAGCCACGGGTAAGGGGAGGAAGGGGGGTTTCTCACGTCGCGGTCGTCATCGTCTTTGTCCTCGTTCGTTGTGTCATTGTCATCGTCGCCGGGGGGTCGTCAAGGGAAGGGGCAAGGTCCCCGACGACGATTGCCAGAGCTCGCCTCTAGTTTTGGGGAATAATATACTACATACAGTGATGTTTATTAGGTTTAAGGGCACGTCAACCGTTAGGTCATATTGAGCCTCCTGTAATAATGTAGTTTATCGGTTAGTTAATAACAATATATATTTTTCCAAAGGGGAGGAACGTAAAGGATGACGCGGGGAGACGCGGGGTGGACAGGTTTGTGCTGGTCAGAACCAGACAAATGCAAAAAGAATCCGACACGACGACGTGAGAAACTAGGGCGCTTCAACCGGTTAGGTCATATTGCGCCGCCTGTGATAGTGAAAATTGATAATGAGGTTAATGGTGTGTTTAATGATTATATTGTTTTCTTAGTGTATATATGAGGAAATAAAATCATGGTAATGATAGTTTTAACAAAACAATAGTTGTAAATTGAAATGGAAATGAAGAAATTAAAGAAATGTGTATGATGTGAATTAAATTTTGAAGCCAAGAGCTCATCCCAGACCAGATATTCCTATGAATATTTTTTTTTTAAATTTTTTTAATTTGGATTAAGGATTTTTTTTGATTAAGGATGCGTCAACCGTTAGGTCATAATGCACCACTCTAGCCTAGGGGATATGGGAGGAGGGCCCATGCTGGTCAGAACCAGCCACGGGTAAGGGGAGGAAGGGGGGTTTCTCACGTCGCGGTCGTCATCGTCTTTGTCATCGTTCGTTGTGTCATTGTCATCGTCGTCGGGGAGGTCGTCAAGGGAAGTTTTGGTTTATTTGGATTAAGGACGCGTCAACCGTTAGGTCATAATGCACCACTCTAGCCTAAGGGGGGGTGGGGGAGGAGGGGCCCATGCTGGTCAGAACCAGCCACGGGTAAGGGGAGGAAGGGGGGTTTCTCACGTCGCGGTCGTCATCGTCTTTGTCATCGTTCGTTGTGTCATTGTCATCGTCGCTGGGGGTCGTCAAGGGAAGGGGACAAGGTCCCCGACGACGATTGCCGAGCTCGCCTCTAGTTTCGGGAAGTAAGATACTCCGCTCTTTCTAGCTGATGTATGCGAGGTGGACTTTTTCTCTTGAATCGCCTTTTACGATTAGAAGAGCCATGCTCTGGCCCATATTCTACCCCGGGTCGTCAAGGAAGGGGGCAAGGTCCTCGACGATTGCCAGAGCTCGCCTCTAGTTTTGAGGAGGAAGATACTCAGCTCTTACTAGCTGATGTTTGCGAGGTGGACTTTTTCTCTTGAATCGCCTTTACGATTAGCAGAGCCATGCTCTGGCCAATTCTACCCCGGGCCCAGACTAGGCCTACCTTTATCCCGGCGCGAGTCCGTGACTTCCCTGATAAGACTCTCCCTCGTCTGGGCCAGGGGTAGAATTGGCCCAGAGCATGGCTCTGCAAATCGTAAAAGGCGAGGAAAGAAAAAAAGTCCATCTCACAAACATCAGCTAGTATGTAGGGGAGTATGTAACTCCCCTAAACTAGTGGCGAGCTCTGGCAGCCGTCGTCGGGGAACCTCTCCCTTGCTTTGACGACTTCCTCGACGACGACGACGACAAACACGAACGATGACAAAGACGATGACGACCGTGACGTGACAATCCCCCTTTCCTCCCCTACCCGTTGCTGGTTCTGACCAGCATGGGACCCTCCTCCCCATATTCCCTAGGCTAGAGTGGTGCATTATGACCTTACGGTTGACGCGCCCTTAAACTTAATAAATCAAGTCTTACACGTGACCTATGAGCTACCATTGTCGGTTGTTTGTTATACCAGCCTAGTTATCTAGATAATTATGCACTCATATCCTAAGGCTTTAAAGTGAAAACAATATTTTTATTATGATATATTCTTGCAAGAAACGTGGATATTTTACGATATAAGTTATTGAAATTATTAAACCTATCTTGTGCGCCTACAGTAGGTATATATGAAAGTATTTTCAACTAGTTCGCTAATAATTTGACGTGTTGCAAGTATTAAACCGCAATCGTGTGCAATTTTTCATCCACGCCAATTATAAGTCAACGCTGGCGGATTAAACCACATGACGAACCCCCAACAAACATGGTCAATCCTACTAGTCCTACCTCTAAACCAAAACGCAATCCCGAGAACAATGTACTGCACTCCAGTGTTCAATTTAAAAACTGATAAAACTGAAATTGAATTATGAAAGCTGTCGCCACTGTATGGTAAAATATTGGAATCCAATTGATAGATGAATTTGCGAGTTTTCAGAATGGGGGTTCAGCACGTTTTGATACGGTCTGCTATGGAGACCGGCGGATAATTGTGGAAGGGCCCTGCATGCAGGCTCTCCGCTTTAGGCTGCACCGTTTAAAAACCCAGGGCTATAATTTAAAATTTACCCCGTCGAGAAACAGTTGATGTATTCCTTTTAGGTTTCACTTTTTATTATTTTTGGGATATGTAGTTTCGTATGGGTTTGTGCGATTATCATCGCTGTGAAGTAACACCTATGTTTTTAGTACCATTCAATATTTTATTTTACTATCCATCCACACACATTTACGAATACAATTTTGCAATAACCTACAATACAATTCTGTTCTCTCATTTTGTGGCAGATCTAAAATATATTTGCAATAATTTTAAGTTCTGTGGTCATTACGCAACTCACTTAAAGATGAAAAAAAGTTAATTTGGTTTTGGATTAAGACGCGTCAACTTTTAGTCATAATGCCCACTCTAGCCTAAGGGGGGTGGAGGGGGCCCATGCTGGTCAGAACCAGCCACGGGAAGGGGAGGAAGGGGGTTTCACTTCGCGGTCTCACGTCTTGTCATCGTTCGTTTTGTCATTGTCATCGTCGCCGGGGGGTCCGTCCAAGGAAGGGGGGGGGGGGGGGGGAAGGGGGTCCCCCCGCGGATTTTTTTTTAATTTTGGGGGGGAGTTTCGTTTTTTTTTCCTAGTTTGGAGAGGAAAGTATCGTTTACCCGGATGTGGGGGGGGATTTTTCTCTTGAAATTGCCTTTCGTTAGAGAATGTTGGGCATATTTTTAACCCGGGCCAGAGGGATATAATTTTGAATTTGAAATGTGTTTTTTAAAACAAATTCGTTCGTATTTTTGTGAGATATGAATTAAAAATAGATTTAGGTTGTAGGTAATCGCTTTACCTCGAGTTGGTGAACGCAACTCATTTATTCTTAGCAGTTCAAATCAGATTGCATTTGAGTGAGGGGAACACAAGTTTATACATAAAGCTAAATTAATTTACCTTTGACAATTTACAACCGTGAGACGTGTTTTTTTGCGACACGATAGTAATTAATTTACCATGTTAAAAACACTGACCACTAGAAATTAACTACGAAAATTATAATAAATTTTCTATTCAAATTATCAAAATCGAAGAGTTACTAAAAAAAGTGTCCACATACGTTGATGAAAGAAATAACCATAATTCAATATATCCAACATGATAATTCCAGTAATTCATAGTATGCCTAGAGTGTTTTGCAGTGTTGCATAATACCTGTCACGTGTCAATAAGTTTCTGTTCTGATCTTTCGAAAATCGTGTTCTCCACAAACGAAAACCAGTAGCTCGCTGTAGGTGTATAGACACCACTCATATAGGCACGTATTTACAACCTTAACGATCGATACTATTGGATTGGATTGGATATTGCTTAACGTCTCATATTTGTGCAACTAGGCTAATCGAGACGAAGAGAGGGACGTAAGGGATGACGCGGGGAGACAAGGGGTGGACAGGCCTGTGCTGGTCAGAACCAGCCACAAGCGTATGGGGGGGGGCAAAGGTTCCCCCACTCGTGGTCGTCTCCGTCTTGTGTCACCGTCCGGGTTGTCATTGTCGTCGTCGTCGGGGAGGTAGCAAAGGGAAGGGAAAGTTTTCCCCGACGACGACTTAGAGCTCCCACATTGTTTCAGGAAGATAAACTCCCCTAATCACGGGCCAAAACCACGAGAAGGTTGCGAGTTGGAATTTGATGGCCCATCGATACAATTCCCCGTTTGATGATACAATTCCCAGTTTGATGACTAAGATGGCTTTGAAGGGTGCGAGGGTATAAATACTAACCGTGTGGTGCCTTAGCTCACCTGGTTCCGAAATTTATTAATTTAAGTTAATTTGGATTGAGGGCGCGGCAACCGTTATGTCATAATGCGCCACTCTAGTCACGGGGAGGAAAATCCAAAAGCTGGTCGGGGCGGTAGGGGTGGGGGAGGGAGGATTAAGTCGAGGTCATCATTGTCTTTGTCATCGTTCTGTTGTCATTGTCGTCGTCGGAGAGGTTGTCAAGTGGTGGGGGAGAATTCCCCGACGACGACCGCCAGAGCTCGCCTTAGTTGCGGGGAGTACTATAGCCTACTACCATACTAGGTGATGTTTGCGAGATTGACTTTTCTCTTTCCTCGCCTTTTACAATTACGATTAGCAGAGCCATGCTCTGGGCCAACCTCTTCCCCGGTCCCAGACGGGGTGGTACGTGGTATTGACTTTATGTCTTTGGCATTACACTCCCATATTAGGACAACGTTCATAAACTATGATATATTCAGTATTCTCAGAATGTGGTATTTTTAATTATACCAAAGCTATTTCGCAATGTTAGCAGGGCGTGGTGCTATAATTTCACAAGAACACATTTTTAGCATAGAGAGAACGTATTCTTGGAACGTGCAATTATATTAGAAATTATTCCTTTGAAACTTATCTGTACATTTTTATTGCAATATAGTCCACTTTCATAAATGCGCATATTCAACGTGTTCGTGAAACAATTTTTCGTAGAATGGGAGGAAGTAGAGGTTATTAATGAAATGAAATGATGAACGAATGAATTTAAATTAAATGAAGGGTGTTCAAATTATTTCTAACTCCTGTATGAATGTACCTATTCGCGTTGATATCAATAAGGTTAAACAGTTCTTTGACATTATTTTCACAACTTCGTTTTATACCTCCAAAATACGTAATTAGGCACTTAAGGAGGGGTATGCAAATGCAATATATCCGCGACAGCTTTCCCATGATAAATGCTAAAATGATATTTGAATTAGTTAGTAAATCGATCGCACCATTATCCAAGGATGATTCCGATGGTGAATTCTCGTTAAACGAAATGGAAAGTGAGCTTATAGTAATTTCGATTTCTAGCCCGATATCCCGAAGACTTTGAGAGCGCGACGCGACGCGACTCTGTGCTGGTGACGTGACTTACTATCTCGGAGGCGTTAATTAACCCCCCCCCCGCCCCCTCTCTTGTGGCGGAGGCGCCACCCGGAACTCCAAGCTTAGAGGAAGTGTTGATCTTGCGATCACAACAAAGACAATATTATCAAACTTGGGGTGAGATTATAGCTTATGAGGAGAGAGTAATCATGCCGGAGTGGCTCGGTGCAGAGAGGGTATCGCGACGAGAGATAATGAGAGGAATATCAAGCTGTTTACTCACGCTTTATGGAAAACAATACCGTCAGTTGAAGTGGCTCGGTGATGAGGTACGAGGGTAAGATGTGGTGGGGAGTTTTGGATTTTTACCGCCAGCATTTCCACACAAGTTTTCTTATTATTAAAGGCGGCCTCATACAGAGTTTGACGAGACGTGAGAAACTAGGACTCTTCAACCGGTTAGGTCATATTGCGCCGCCTGTGATATTGTAAATTAGTTAAATTTAAACAAGTTTGGTGTTTTTTTATGATTATTTTGTTTTCTAAGTTTATAAAATAACAAAACATGATCGAAATGATACTTATAGCAAAAGAAAAGTTATTTATTTGAATAAAACGGAAATGTAATTTGGTCAAATAAATTACTTTGAATGAGTAATTAAGAAAGTTTGTCGCTGTTATCTTGTGGAAAAAGTTCTTCATAATATTAATAAGGAAAACCTATGCTGGACAGAACCAGCCTCGGGCAATGAGAGGGAAAATAATAGATTCTCACGTCACCGGCCAAAGCCCAACTGTAGTTGCGGGTAGTAACATATAATCCCATATACTAGTTGATGTTTGCGAGGTGAACTTTGCTTCTTTTCTTGCCTTTTATGATCAGCAGAGCATGTTCTGGGTCGAATTCTATCCCTGGCCTAATGGGGATTAAGAAATGTTTTATCAATTAGTACTTAGAGGGACGTACGCCATTTTATTTAAGCGAAAATAATACCAAAATGATATTGGCAAAACTTTAATTGGACCAGAGTATTCATCTGCCACTCGTAGGCGAAAAAAGACTCAAAAGTCCAATTATAAGTATATTTCTCGATTTGGTTAGTCGGGAATCACTCCCGTAGGTGTAATTGTTATTATTTACCACAATTCAGAAATAAAAAATGTATACTGCAGATGTATAACAACTACAATTCAGAAATTAAAATGTACCCGTCCTGATGGTCTAGTGGTTAAGACGCTCGCCTGGAATGTGGGAGACCCATGGTTCGAATCCCGGTTGGGGCGGACTTTTTTGATTTTTGAATTGTGGTAAATAATAACATTTAGCTAGTATGTATAGGGAGTAGTTTAATCCCCCCAACTAGAGGCGAGTTCTGGCCGTCGACATGAGACCCCTCTCGGGTCCTCTTTTTTCTGTATAAAAGTTTTAGTCGGCAACAAGGGTGCCTGTTACCTAGACGACTTTGAATACTTGCCTTTCAAAGCCAAATGTAATTTATTCCAAACTTTTGCACACGCAGCAACAGTTTCGAAATGTAAAGAATAGTTTGTTTTATTCCGTCCACCATTTAGTTTGCCAAATGTTTACAATGAAGTTAAAAGTAGTTTAAGTTTCCATGTCGGGCTACAAAAACAAACAAATACATTACATAAAACATGCCCAAAAGTATATACTAATGTAGTATAGTTTAAGTACCGGGGCTGTTTAACTCGAGTCGAGTTGGTTTATTTGGATAAGGACGCGTCAAAACCCTTAGGTCATAATGCAACCCCTCTAACCTAGGGGGGGGGGGGGAGGAAAAAAGGGGGCCCCCTGCTGGTCAGAACCAGCCACGGGAAAGGGGAGGAAGGGGGGTTTCTTTACGTCGCGGTCGCATTGTCTTTGTCATTGTTCGTGGGTGTCATTGTCTTTGTCATCGTCGCCGGGGGGTCGTCAAGGGAAGGGGGCAAGGTCCCGGCGACGATTGCCAGAGCTCGCCTCTAGATTCGGGGAGTAATATACTACCCTTCTTGCAGCTGATGTTTGCAAGGTTTGGGCTTTTCTCTTGAATCGCCTTTTACGATTAGCAGAGCCATGCTCTGGGGCCCAAATTTTACCCCGGG
This sequence comes from Sweltsa coloradensis, assembly GCA_024449915.1. Taxonomy (NCBI): domain Eukaryota; kingdom Metazoa; phylum Arthropoda; class Insecta; order Plecoptera; family Chloroperlidae; genus Sweltsa; species Sweltsa coloradensis. Next base: position 69,280 of record JAMZAV010002820.1, on the reverse strand, counting down.
CCCAGACGGGAAACTCGAGTCGAGTTCATCTTGTTCCGCACTTGTGTGGGTGAACATACCCGCGCGGTGAAACACTAGAAAGGCTTAAACTTTGCGTTTTCAAAGTTTGCCACAGACTCCCCCAACATATTTGAGGCGACTATCCCCTCACTTCGACCAACTCCGGAACAACTTTACTTCAGCCGGCAACATTATTTCAGCGACGGACCCTGAAGTTTAGGGTACAAAGCGTTTATTCAAATATGTTATTAGACAATGTCGTGGACGATATACTTGGTTCTCTATCATTTTGCGGGCGACTTAGAGTCCGACCGACCTCAAGCAAAAGTTCCCCTCGGATTCACCGACATTAGTGCCAAGAAAGTTAAGCGCGTGAATGTCCGCGGTTGTATTTTATTCTTGGGGACTGCTCTGCTGCGGCACTGCAACACGTGAATCCAGGAAGATGGTTGATAACGAACTACGGCAAAAACTCGACGGGAGATTTCTCGAGGTTCACATCTCGGGGAAAAGTATTTACTATCCGGCCTTATTCTCGGCGCGATGAAGGAAAACAAATCACGCGGGAGACGCTAGGTAAAGAAACGGGGAGAGCTTGGCCAGAGGCCATTTCGCCACCAGGGAATTCGCGTGATTTTCTTGAACAAACATTTTCCTAAACGGTTGGAAATTCATGGTGATTTATTTCATTGTGATATTATATATTGTGAGATACAAAGAAACGATTCGTAGGGAAAGAATGACAAATAGAAAATGTTGTAGGTTGTTTACGCGAATGAATCGTAATGACAATGTTTGGAACACTCCCGAATATATCGATTTACGAGTTGATATGCAAAATAAAGATTATATTGATTCATTATTTTATTAAAATTCTCTAATTGAGTTTATTTGCGTCAACCGCAAGGGTCAAAATGCGCCACTCTAGACTAGGAGGTATAAATAGAGGGATGAACGGGAGGAGTTCTCACGTCGTCAGGGAAGTCGTCAAGGGAAGGGGAGAGGACGACTGTCAGAGCACGCCTCTTGTTTTGGGAAGTTATATATACTCTCCTACATAAACTAGCAGATATTTGCGTGATGGAGTTTTTCTATTTCCTCGCCGTTCACGATTAGCATAGCTCTGGTAATTCTACCCCGGACCCAGACGGGGGAGGTCTACAGATAAATCCCTCCGAGCCTTGCGGCTCTATAGGATAACATTAATTGTTGTATTTGTTTGTGCATTGCTGCAAGAAAACACTTATCACCCTATTGCAAAAAACCGTACGTGATAACATATTGCAACCACGTCTTGAGAAACTAGGGCGCTGAAACCGGCTAGGTCCTATTGCACCGCCTGTGATAACATATTGCAACCACGTCTTGAGAAACTAGGGCGCTGCAACCGGCTAGGTCCTATTGCACCGCCTGTGATAACATAGTGTAACCACGTCTTGAGAAACTAGGACGCTGCAACCGGCTAGGTCCTATTGCACCGCCTGTGATAACATATTGCAACCACGTCTTGAGAAACTAGGACGCTGCAACCGGCTAGGTCCTATTGCACCGCCTATGATAACATAGTGTAACCACGTCTTGAGAAACTAGGACGCTGCAACCGGCTAGGTCTATTGCACACGCCTGTGATAACATAGTGTAACCACGTCTTGAGAAAACTAGGGCGCTGCAACCGGCTAGGTCCTATTGCACCGCCTGTGATAACATAGTGTAACCACGTCTTGAGAAACTAGGACGCTGCAACCGGCTAGGTCCTATTGCACCGCCTGTGATAACATAGTGTAACCACGTTTTGAGAAACTAGGACGCTGCAACCGGCTAGGTCCTATTGCACCGCCTGTGATAACATAGTGTAACCACGTCTTGAGAAACTAGGGCGCTGCAACCGGCTAGGTCCTATTGCACCGCCTGTGATAACATAGTGTAACCACGTCTTGAGAAACTAGGGCGCTGCAACCGGCTAGGTCCTATTGCACCGCCTGTGATAACATAGTGTAACCACGTCTTGAGAAACTAGGGCGCTGCAACCGGTTAGGTCCTATTGCACCGCCTGTGATAACATAGTGTAACCACGTCTTGAGAAACTAGGACGCTGCAACCGGCTGGGTCCTATTGCACCGCCTGTGATAACATAGTGTAACCACGTCTTGAGAAACTAGGGACGCTGCAACCGGCTAGGTCCTATTGCCACCGCCTGTGAAACATAGTGTAACCACGTCTTGAGAAACTAGGACGCTGCAACCGGCTAGGTCCTATTGCACCGCCTGTGATAACATAGTGTAACCACGTCTTGAGAAACTAGGGCGCTGCAACCGGCTAGGTCCTATTGCACCGCCTGTGATAACATAGTGTAACCACGTCTTGAGAAACTAGGACGCTGCAACCGGCTAGGTCCTATTGCACCGCCTGTGATAACATAGTGTAACCACGTCTTGAGAAACTAGGACGCTGCAACCGGCTAGGTCCTATTGCACCGCCTGTGATAACATAGTGTAACCACGTCTTGAGAAACTAGGGCGCTGCAACCGGCTAGGTCCTATTGCACCGCCTGTGATAAACATGGTGTAACCTCGTCTTGAAGTAACTAGGGCGCTGCAACCGGCTAGGTCCTATTGCACCGCCTGTGATAACATAGTGCAACCACGTCTTGAGAAACTAGGGCGCTGCAACCGGCTAGGTCCTATTGCACCGCCTGTGATAACATATTGCAACCACGACGTGAGAAACTAGGACGCTGCAACCGGCTAGGTCCTATTGCACCGCCTGTGATAACATAGTGTAACCACGTCTTGAGAAACTAGGACGCTGCAACCGGCTAGGTCCTATTGCACCGCCTGTGATAACATAGTGTAACCACGTCTTGAGAAACTAGGACGCTGCAACCGGCTAGGTCCTATTGCACCGCCTGTGATAACATAGTGTAACCACGTCTTGAGAAACTAGGGCGCTGCAACCGGCTAGGTCCTATTGCACCGCCTGTGATAACATAGTGTAACCACGTCTTGAGAAACTAGGGCGCTGCAACCGGCTAGGTCCTATTGCACCGCCTGTGATAACATAGTGTAACCACGTCTTGAGAAACTAGGACGCTGCAACGGCTAGGTCCTATTGCACCGCCTGTGATAACATAGTGTAACCACGTCTTGAGAAACTAGGGCGCTGCAAACCGGCTAGGTCCTATTGCACCGCCTGTGCTAACATAGTGTAACCACGTCTTGAGAAAACTAGGGCGCTGCAACCGGCTAGGTCCTATTGCACCGCCTGTGATAACATAGTGTAACCACGTCTTGAGAAACTAGGGCGCTGCAACCGGCTAGGTCCTATTGCACCGCCTGTGATAACATAGTGTAACCACGTCTTGAGAAACTAGGGCGCTGCAACCGGCTAGGTCCTATTGCAACGCCTGTGATAACATAGTGTAAGTTAGTAAAATGAGTTTGTTGTTGTGTTTGATGATTATATTGTTTTGTAAGTTTATAAATAAAATAAAATAATATAAGAGAGCGTAGGTTCATAATGCGCCATTTTGTAGCCACGGGTGGGGGGAAAGGGGTTGGTCTCAATCCTGCTCGTCGTCGTCTTTGTCATCGTTCGTTGGCATGGTCGTCGTCGGGGAGGTCGTCATGGGAAAGGAGATATATCTTCAACGACGAGCACCACAGATCGTATCTATAGTTGCGGGGAGTAACATAACACCCGCCTTACCAGCTGATGTTTGCGTGATGGACTTTTCGTCTTTCCTCGCCTTTTACAATTAGCGGAGTCATGCTCTACGCAACATCTACCCCGGACCCAGACGGGGGTTTCGGGGAGTTAGACAGGCTCCTTTACTAGCTGTTATTTGCGTGATAGACTTTTCTAATTATCTAGCTAAAATTTAGAAAGCTTTTCGCCGTTATCATAATCATAATATTATGATAGTAGTTTCATATGATTGAGAGAGATCAATTTGGTTTATTTGGATTAAGGACGCGTCAACCGTTAGGTCATAATGCACCACTCTAGCCTAAGGGGGGTGGGGAGGAGGAGCCCATGCTGGTCAGTTTTTTTTTGGTGTATTTGGATTAAGGACGCGTCAACCGTTAGGTCATAATGCACGGCACTTAGGTCATGGGGAGGAAGAGGGGCCCATGCTGGTCAGAACCAGCCACGGGAAAGGGGAGGAAGAGGGGTTTCTCACGTCGCGGTCGTCATTGTCTTTGTCCTTGTTCGTGGTGTCATTGTCTTTGCCATCGTCGCCGGGGGGTCGTCAAGGGAAGGGGGCAAGGTCCCGGCGACGATTGCCAGAGCTCGCCTCTAGATTGAGGGAGTAATATACTACTATTCTTACTAGCTGATGTTTGCAAGGTGGACTTTTCTCTTGAATCGCCTTTTACGATTAGCAGAGCCATGCTCTGGGCCAATTCTACCCCGGGCCCAGACGGGGCACTGGTAAGGGGAGGAAGGGGGGTTTCTCACGTCGCGGTCGTCATCGTCTTTGTCATCGTTCGTTGTATCATTGTCATCGTCGTCAAGGGTCGTCAAGGGAAGTGGCAAGGTCCCCGACGACGATTGCCAGAGCTCGCCTCTAGTTTGGGGAGTAAGATACTCCGCTCTTACTAGCTGATGTTTTCGAGGTGGACTTTTTCTCTTGAATCGCCTTTTACGATTAGCAGAGCCATGCTCTGGGCCTATTCTACCCCGGGCCCAGACGGGGGAGAGAGAGATCAAATTGCGTGAGTTAGACATCATATTTGGTACATTTACCTAACATATGATACGTGCCATAATTTCACTACTGAAATAGTTATTTCTATTTTTGATTTCATAAGAATCAATCTCATTAATATTACCGGCGCTTCTGCATGTAACAAGGCCTACCGACCGTACCGTACTACTAAAAATAGGGAGCAAAGCTACTTAATCAATCGATTGACGAAGAATGATTCACAACGACGACGACGTGAGAAACTAGGGCGCTTCAACCGGTTAGGTCATATTGCGCCGCATGTGAATGAAAGTAAATGAGAAGAGTTAATGCAGGTATGTTTGATGATTAGATTGTTTTCTAAGTGTATAAATAACAAAATAAATTGATGATGAAGAAAGTAATAGCAAAATAAAAGTTATGTATGTAAATGAAAAGAAAGAAAAGAAAGAAATGTGTAAGATGTGAATTAAATTTTGTTAAATAGATTACTATGGATGAGAAATTTAGAAAGTTTGTCGCCGTTATCATATGATAGAAGTTCTTCATATGATTGGGAGAGATCAAATTGCATGCGCAAGGCATCATATTTGGTACATTCTGCTAGCATATGATGTACGGTTAAAGGTACATCACATGTGTCACATATGGGAATAACCTTTTCTCTAGTTAAGAGATATCCGTGTGTTAGGCGTGTGTGCCCTATACGAAGTCTAGACCATACCACCTCTTCTCTACGTGAGAGTCGAGACGTAGGTGGACGAATTTTGTTAGTCAATGTGGGCATCACACTACGCAATTTGTTATTTTGCAACACATCCCAAGATGCTTGTCGCAAATCAAACAATCTTTGCTTGTATCCACTCTTGACATCTGGAACGGGAACTAGATTGAAATCAACGTCGCGACGCTGGGAAGCTTCCTTAGCAGCCCGATCAGCGTGTTCATTTCCCTCTATGCCCACGTGTCCAGGTATCCAGCAAAACTCTATTATATATCCCTTAGAGGTTAGTTTTTCTAAATAGAATTGGATGTCTTGTACCAAATGATGACTAGAATACATGAGTTTTATAGCTTGAAGTGAACTTAAGCTATCTGAACACAAAAGGTATTCTCCACAACGACAGCGTAGAATGTATTTAAGAGCTTCACGGATTGCAAATAACTCTGATTCACAAATTAACTTTTCCCAACATTCAAGACCTGTTAGTGTGGTAGTGTGTAGTTACCTGTATGAGTGAAAAACCACCTTTTTATTTTTGGGCTCCATCTCTCCATATCCCCTAGGTTAGAGTGGTACATTATGACCTAACGGTTGACCCGCTCTTAATCCAAATAAACCGAAAGCCATATTTTTATGATTTAAGCACTCCTATTCTTGAATACATTATGTGTCGTCTTTGTTAAACAATACATGCATGTCAATCAGAGATGATGTTTTTTTGATTTAATGGCGAGAATCGTCACACACACGGACAGACAGACAGAAAGACAGACCGACAGACAGACAGAAAAGTGTCGCATATGTTTCAAAACAAAATTCAATCTCGCGTCACGTAAATATTTAATACGTCTCGCTGCTAAACGGACGTTTTTGTATAATTAATACAGCAGTGACGACTGCTTTTAATCCGCCTTCTGCGCCGGAATCCTAGCCGGAAGGTTTGTTTCGCGGATGTGATGATGAAACGCCTAGCTCTCTTTGATCGCCACATTGCACTGGTGGGCCCACTTGAATTCAAATTTCCCCAGCTGCCGTATTGGCCTCGGTGGACCCCGCGCGCGCATGGATACACAGCGTTTAAATCCGCTTTCCGTATATTATTTATTGTAATTCTCGTTCAGCAACAGCGAAAAGCCGGATCATATTACCCTCTTTAGTTGAGGGTAGTTTAATCAAGGTTAGTGTAAACCTCAATCAATTAATCTTTGTTTTATATCAAACAATTGTGGCCGGTGGAGCAGATTTACCGTATTCAAGTATTTTGAATTTAAATTGATTTGATTTGATCTATCGCTAGGTCATAATGTGCTGCTTATAGAGTGCGTGATAAAGAGGACAGCTGACGACGACGTGAGAAACTAGGGCGTTTTAACCGGTAAGGTCATATTGCGCCGCCTAAGATATTGAAAGTTGATGAGATGAGTAAATGGTGTGTTTGACGATTAGATTGTTTTCTAAGTGTATATATAAGAAAATAAAATGATGATGATTGTAATAGCAAAACAAAAGTTATTTATGTGAATGGAAATAAAGAAATTAAAGAAATGTGTATATGCTGTGAATTAAATAAAAAAATAAAAAATAAAGAGCAATGTTAACAGAAAACGCATGTCAATCGAAGGTAATGTTCCTGTATTATCGTGAGACATGTCACACGCACAGAAAGATTTTTTTTTGGTTTATTTGGATTAAGGACGCGTCAACCGTTAGGTCATAATGCACCACTCTAGCCTAGGGGGGGTGGGGAGGAGGGGTCCATGCTGGTCAAAACCAGCCACGGGTAAGGGGAGGAAGGGGGGTTTCTCACGTCGCGGTCGTCATCTTCTTTGTCATCGTTCGTGGTGTCAAAGTCATCGTTGCCGGGGGGTCGTCAAGGCAAGGGGGCAAGGTCCCCGACGGCGATTGCCAGAGCTTGCCTCTAGATCGGGAGTAACATACTTCCCTCTTACTAGCTGATGTTTGCGAGGTGGACTTTTTCTCTTAAATCGCCTTTTACGATTAGCAGAGCCTTGCTCTGGGCCAATTCTACCCCGGGCCCAGACGGGGGCGCATAGAAAGAGAATTAAGTGAGGCTTCAGTTTTTTTTTTGTTTATTTGGATTAAGGACGCGTCAACCGTTAGGTCATAATGCACCACTCTAGCCTAAGGGGGGTGGGGGAGGAGGAGCTCATGCTGGTCAGAACCAGCCACGGGTAAGGGGAGGAAGGGGGGTTTCTCACGTCGCGGTCGTCATCGTCTTTGTCATCGTTCGTTGTGTCACTGTCATCGTCGCCGGGGGGTCGTCAAGGGAAGGGGGCAAGGTCCCTGACGACGATTGCCAGAGCTTGCCTCTAGTTTTGGGGAGTAAGATACTCCGCTCTTACAAGCTGATGTTTGCGAGGTGGACTTTTTCTCTTGAATCGCCTTTTACGATTAGCAGAGCCATGCTCTGGGCCTTCAGGGATGTTTCATCCCTTATTAGTACTAATATCTTTATTCATGCTTAGTAACACACGAGTGTTCATGCACAACAGGTAGACAATTCTCTGGGGTTAGTGAGGCGCGTCAGGTCGTAACCTACGCTTAACACCTACTGACCAACGTCCTCCCTCCCCTCATCCCCCCCCTCACCAACCCTTGTGAGCCCTTTACCTTCTACTACCCCTCTGAAACACACGTGCTGCGCAGGGTGGATCCGGTACACTTTCGTCTTCGCGATAGCGCTTGGTGGACATTCTTAGTAATTTAGCAATTTTCAACTATAGGTGGTCATATTTATTTTCTAAGAATCTTTCAGGGAACCTATCCCTTTAACCTTTGTCTATCGTTTCTTTTATTCGTATGTGTGTGTGTCACATTTTACGATAATTTTCGAAAACTCTTTCCTATTGACTTGACTTTTTTTTACAATGCCTATAATCAAGACGAATGATAATGAGGGGGTATGCGGGGAGTAACTAGCCGCCAAAAAAGTTTGAAAATATCTACACGGCACCTCCACCATTTTGAATGTGCGTGCAAGCAACGAGTTATTCAGCAGCTTGTATGCCTATGTGCGCGGTTTCGGTGGACCTGAGCTGAGCGACCAGAATTTTTAATTGGGGACCGCTGATTGGCTGCAATCCACCCGCCGGTGACGTCAGCATCTGCTTACTTGCTTCGGAACACCTATACTTAGGCCTAGCAGGCAGCGCCAACAAAACGATCAACGCACGTCAATTTATCTTTATTTTACTCTTCTTTGGCGATAAATAATTTATTAAGTCGCTTCGCTCCCCCCTGTAAGTACTCCCTTAAACGAACTCTTTTTAATAAATACAATAAATAAGGGTGTGTCTGAATATAATTCCAAGTCTAGGTCTAGGTCCAGGTCTAGGTCTAAATTCAAGTTCACGTCTAACAACGTAGAAGGTACTAATTATCTGTCAATGGCGTATGAAGTACTGTCTGAAAAGTCTAAGTCTAGTTCCATTCTTGGTCCAAGTCGACAAATATACCGAGCAATCGAAAGTGTACACTCGTTTTAGGTCCGATTCAAAATGGCCGTTCGCGACAATGAGAGAAACAACAAACGAATGCATTTTTAAATGAAGGTAAACATTTAAGATTTGTTTGTTTTAATCACGTATTTAATTCGTTTTACTAATGTTCAAATACTTTTAATAATCAATACTTTACAAAGGACTCTCCAATGAACACCTAACCTAACTTTAGGTAGTGTTGACTTCGCCCGGCAGGCAGCTCTACAGTAGACTAGTAAATCACTTTAACATTGAGTTGGACTTGGACCTACACCTGGTTTATTTGGATTAAGGACGCGTCAACCGTTAGGTCATACTCATAATGCACTACTCTAACCTAGGGGGTTGGGGGGAGGAAGAGGGGCCCATGCTGGTCAGAAACCTGGGCTTGGACCATAATTCAGACAAACCCTACGTCTTAACACTAAAGGGTATAATGTCATAAATCTATAATTTTGTTGTTAGTTTATTTGGATTAAGGACGCGTCAACCGTTAGGTCATAATGCACCACTCTAGCCTAAGGGGGGTGGGGAGGAGGGGCCCATGCTGGTCAGAACCAGCCACGGGTGAGGGGAGGAGGGGGGGTTCTCACGTCGCGGTCGTCATTGTCTTCGTCATCGTTCGTTGTGTCATTGTCGTATTCGTCGTCGAGGGGTCGTCAAGGGAAGGGAACAAGGTCCCCGACGACGAATGCCAGAGCTCGCCTCTTGCTTTTACTTTGCCTTTGCTAACATTTGCGTTTAAGCTATAATCCATAGTGTGTAATAAGTCGATAGATATTATGAACACGAGAACATGTGTTTGAACATTAGTAACATGAGAAAGATAGGTCAAACTTATCGAGAAGTGCTTCTTAAACCGAATGGAGTTGAATTTCAAGAGTGTTGGTTGGATATCTCGAACGAGAACCAAGCATTATTTGAGCATAGGTTAGATCCCTTCACGGTATATAGTCCGTGATCCGAGTATGTGGAGCGGAAATGAAACAACATCCCCAGAATGTTGCACGTTTCTACAACCGGTTAGTTCTACATTTCCTAGTCGAGACCATCGGAGATTCACTTATCTAGCACATGCCGAGTGCATTCGGCGAGGAAGTCTCACATGAGGAGCACATAAACATACTGTAGTCGTGTAGGGAGCGGCAAACAGCGACAGGAGATTGACTATTAGTTTAGTTTGGAGCAAAACATGAACAGATATTATTGAATATGAAACTTTAACCTGGAAAGGTAAATAGTTTTAACTGCATGAGGTGGATATTACGATTATCTTACGTTTGCCAAAAATTAAGTTTGGATCATATGAGTGACAATTTATAATATTAAAGTTTTATTAAACGAGGGAGCGGAGCGACCGAGTGTCTCCATTCAACTCAAACGGCTCTCATTCTGTGATTCTGTCTGTCTGTCTGTCTGTCTGTCTGTCTGTCTGTCTGTACGTCGAAAATCAGCCGAACCACTGAACAGATTTCGCTGAAATTTTAAACAGACATCCGGTACGAGTTTACTGAGAACTGTTAACAAAATCAGCTAAATCCATTGCGATTAAAGCCTACAATAAATAAAAATGTGATTTTTAAATTATCGATAGCATTTGTTTAGTAGCAGCTAGCGGGACGAGATCTGCGTGACTGACATGGCACATTGGTAAGCATTTAGCTTACCGCACGGAGGGATGGGGTTCGATTCCCGTTAGTTAGAACTTTTTTATATTTTTACATCCACATATTATTTTTGAGGGGTGTTAAATGGGAAATAAAAATTAGGTGATTTTGTTTCATCTTGAAAATTTGTTAATGTTTTACGCTAATACGTTTTGAAAACGATTCGCATTTTAAGGGCAATCCCTAGACCCAAATATGATTTCTAAAGAATGCAGTAAAGACGTCTGAAAAGTAAGTAGAATGTAAGAGGGACTTAATAAAGGAGCGGATTATTTTTTTGAAATTTTTTTGACGGGACATAACCTCAGAATCAACAATTATATTCAAATTACTGGAATCAGTTGCTCAAGTTCAAAATTGAATTTTGAGCAGCGGTTTTTTGTATATTGTTTCTACACTCCTTTATCTACAACCTAAATATAAGGATTATTGTTTTTAAATGGTTTGTTGCCTTGCACAATTTTTTCGTCTGCCGGTACAATTTCAAATTTTATACCGTTTAACGGAAAAAATCGTGCAACGCCTCAAACCATATAAATCCAATAATCCTTATATTTAGGTTGTAGATAAAGGAGTGTAGAAACAATTTACAAAAATCCGCTGCTCAAAATTCAATTTTGAGCAACAGATTCCAGTAATTTGAATATAATTGTTGATTCTGAGGTTATGTACCGTCAAAAAAATTTCAAAAAAATAATCCGCTCCTTTATTAAGTCCCTCTTACATTGTACTTACTTTTCAGACGTCTTTACTGCATTCTTTAGAAATCATATTTGGGTCCAGGGATTGCCCTTAAATGTTCAATTTAAATAACTAGGGAAACGCCAAAGTCGTTGTTAAACGAGTGAGTGAGCCATGTGTTGAGTACCCGGTATCATTCCTCATACTGGGCTAGATCCTTAGGTATAGGGGAGGAAAGGGGATGTTCCCGGGTACTCAACACTTGGCTCACTCACTCACTCGTTTAACAACGACTTTGGCGTTTCCCTAGTTTAGAATAAGGGCACTTCAACCGTTAGGTCATAATGCGCCACTCTAGAAACCCCATGCTGGTCATGCAGAACCAGCCACGGGCAAACTAGGGAGAGAAGAAGCTAGTAGTTCATTAAGCCGTCGGCCAGAGCTCGCCTCTAGCTCGGTAAATTGGTTGTTGATTTATGGTGTAACTCTTTAAAGTATTCCATATTTTTTTACAAGTTTGCTATGACTACGTGTGAAACTAGGGCGCGCTTCAACCGGTTAGGTCATATTGCTCCGCCTAGGATATTGTAAGATAATAGTAAGCTTGTTGTGTGGTTGATATTATTTGGTTTGTATGTTTATAAGAGATGAGAATAGAGATAATAATAATACTAGGAAAACGCTAAAGTCCCGCCGCGTTGATGGATGAGCGTTTTTGAAAGTTTTTGGTTTGCGAAGGACCACTTTTCCTTTGAAAGTGCTTTTTGAATGCATTGTAGGTGATTGTTGTCAAGTTTCTATTGTTACTTGTTAATTGTAATTATAAACCTCAAAAAACTCATATTAAAACCTTTATTTCTATGGATTCTGGCTAACTTTTTCAACTTTTTCTTTCAAAAGGTACTACATCACCATAACCTTAATGTCCATGTAAAATATGAACGTTGTAGCCCCACTTGTTTGGTCAGAATAGGACCAAATGTCACGAAAATATCGCACTAAAAATCGAAAAAAATCGTAAAAGTACAATATTCATGGGAAATATTTCTTCGATTGTACCCAAAAACGTGGCACGTCTAAGTTCACAGATTTCGAAGGTCCCCTTCAATTTTCATCAAGATCGCATATGCCGTTTAGCCGGAATCGTGCGAACAAACAGACAGAAAAACAAACAAAAAAAAAACAAAAAAACATTGGAGCTAAATTTTTTGAGGGGTCAGTGAAATTGAAGTCTTCGCTTCGCTCGCTACGCTCATCCAATTAAAAATATTTTTGAAATGCATATAACGCAGTGTAGTCTATCATTTGTGACAATACTATGGCAAACATAGCCAGCACGAAATACGTGTAAATATTGTAAGGTTTACTCAACCTTTTAGGGAAATTGGGGGGGGGGGGTACCTTGAGCGTGCAAGATTCGATACACTTTGGGCCCTGCAATTGCACAGCCAGATAAATACAAACAAAAAAATTTCCTTTTTTTTTAAACAAAACCATTGTCGTTAAAATAATTCCTACACATTAGCAGCCTATTTTTCAATTTTATTATTTCTTGTAAGTTTAAATCGCAATGTATCTATCGGATTTTGTTAGCAGTTCTCAGTAAACTCGTACCGGATGTCTGTTTAAAATTTCAGAGCAATCTCTTAAGCGATTCGGCTGATTTTCTATGTAAACACACACCCACACAGAATAAGAGCCGATTTTCTTGAATGGTTTCTTCAGTCGCTTGGCTCCCTCGTCTGATTATACATTTTTAAGTCGATTGGATTCTTACCTTTAATGAATGACTGTGTCTTTCACATTTGAGTTTACAACTAGAGTTTAATACAAACCTACTCACTGAATGTGGCGTGCCAGGATAAAATGATAAAATATAATATAAATTAAAAAAATAGATAAATTCGTATTAAGTTAGAGTCTACCCACTCAGCCACGGAACTGATTTTCAGTGGGGGATATTAAATTTAAAGCTGACCAAGCCAACCCTGTAGGCGCAGACATCATCGGCGAGCGAACAATGACCAACTAGAGACCGACATATTTATGTAGGGAACTTTTTTGTTTTGTTTATTTGGATTAAGGACGCGTCAACCGTTAGGTCATAATGCACCACTCTAGCCTAAGGGGGGTGGGGAGGAGGGGCCGATGCTGGTCAGAACCAGCCATGGGTAAGGGGAAGAAGGGGGTTTCTCACGTCGCGGTCGTCATCGTCTTTGTCATCGTTCGTTGTGTCATTGTCATCGTCGCCGGGGGGTCGTTAAGGGAAGGGGGCAAGGTCCCCGACGACGATTGCCAGAGCTCGCCTCTAGTTTCGGGGAAAAAGATACTCCACTCTAACTAGCTGATGTTTGCGAGGTGGACTTTTTCTCTTGAATCGCCTTTTACGATTAGCAGAGCATGCTCTGGGCCAATTCTAACCCGGGCCCAGACGGGGGTAAGTAGGAAACACAATCAATCAAACTGGACACGATTCCAGCCGCAGACAGCTCCAAAATCAGGATGGCTGATTCGGACGACGACGACGTGAGAAACTAGGGCGCTTCAACCGGTTAGGTCATATTGCGCCGCCTGTGAATGAAAGTAAATGAGAAGAGTTAATGCAGGTATGTTTGATGATTAGATTGTTTTCTAAGTGTATAAATAACAAAATAAATTGATGATAATGAAAGTAATAGCAAAATAAAAGTTATGTATGAGAATGAAAATAAAGAAAAGAAAGAAATGTGTATGATGTGAATTAAATTTTGTTAAATAGATTACTATGGATGAGAAATTTAGAAAGTTTGTCGCCGTTATCATATGATAGAAGTTCTTCATATGATTGGGAGAGATCAAATTGCATGCGCAAGGCATCATATGTGGTACATTCTGCTAGCATATGATGTACGGTTAAAGGTACATCACATGTGTCACATATGGGGATAACCTTTTCTCTGGTTAAGAGATATCCGTGAGTTAGGCGTGTGTGGCCTATACGAAGTCTAGACAATACCACCTCTTCTCTACGTGATTCGGAACCGCCTTAGAATTTATAATGTGCCTCGTTGCTAGGACGGCTCCAAATTACAATTTACAAATTCCACAGCCAAGAACTGAGGACTCAAGTCCACATTAGAAGTATAAAAACGTCTGGCTAGAGCGGAAATCGAACCCTGGACCTTCTGCATTGGAAGCAGAGCCTCTAACCACAAGACCAACAAACCACAAAAATACAAAATACAAAAGATTGTGAGAGAAAGTACAAGTACCGAGATGCTATTTGTTGTTTTTAGTACACTGACTATTTGAAACACAATTAATAAATTCACTGCCACGTGTGCTACACGTTAAAAAAATACCACAACAATAATACGTCTCTTGGTAATATAAATAATATAATCAAGGACCCGGCACCTCCACCAACAATGCTATTCTTATGGAGCTAAAACTTTTCTCGCTCTACCCGGCACCTCCACCAACAACGCTATTCTTATGGGGTTAAATATGTTTTAGGTCTACCTTGCATCTCTACCAATCTCATATATCATTGTTATCGAATCAATTGTTTATCACATAATATGGTAAATTTGACTTCATTATAATATAATGGACTGTGATGTGCATTTAATTCCCCAAAAAACTAACTTGAAATAATGTGACCTTTTTCTAGTTATTTTTTATTTATATTCATTTATTTAACGTCTATCCTATTCAGTTAAAAAACGATTTACAAAAGAGGACAACTAAATAAATCTAATTACATAGATGCAGACACAACAATGAACTACAGTTAAGTAAATATTTGAAATATTAATATTACAACAACAATGTATTAAAACACAACAATTTTGGTAACAAATTTTAAAAGAATATTAAATACAACTAGGGAAACGCCAAAGTCGTTGTTAGACGAGTGAGTGAGCCATTGCGTCGAGTACCCAGTAGCATTCCCTTTCTACTCCCTACCTAATGCCTCCCTTGCCAATCATAGGCTAGAGGGGCGCATTAATGCCTTACAGTTGACGCGCCCTTATACCAACTTAACTAAAAAATCCTAGTATTGATACAAATATAATTACTAGGAAAACGCTTAAGTCCCGCCGCGTTGTTGGATGAGCGTAATTGGTGCATTGAGCTGCCATGTGTTATGCTGATTTTCTGTTGTTCTGTAAAAAAATCATTAGTAAGTTGAAGATTTTTTTTTTAATTAAATAAAATTAAATAAAAAATTAACTTAAATTTTTTTTTTTTTAATTTATCGTAATTTTTAAAAAAAGGAAAAAATCGTAATATTGAAATTTTCTTAAGAAATATTTATTCTATTGCGCACAAATTTTACATGAATATATTAATTTAAAAAATTAAAGTTCTGTGAAAAAATCATTACAATAGGATAAAGCATGTAGGTGTTACAAGTCAAAGAATTGTTTTAAAAAAAACGTTAAATTTCGATTTTCATGAAAACTATTTTTTTGATTGCGCTCAAATTTCACACGAATATCTTACTTCATAAAATTAAGGTTCTGTAAAAAAATCATTAAAATCGGATAAAGCATGTAGGTGTTATAAGCTGAAGAAATTTTTTTTAAATCGTAAAAAATCGTAAAATTGCGATTTTAATGAGAAATAGTTTTTTGATTGCGCTCAAAAATGTGTCAGCTCTTGGTTCAGAGATTTCAAAGGCCTCCATAAAATTTCATCGCAATTGGAGTATCGGTTAAGCCGGAATCGTGCTAACAAACACACAATAATACAAACAAAAAAAAACATTCCGGATTTTTTTCTCCAGTGTAGTGAAATAGAATCTTCGCTTCGCTCGCTACGCTCATCCAATTACATAATTAATTACGAATTATATGTGTGAGATTTGAATTAAGTTTTGTCGAACAAATGTTTTTGAATGATACATTCCGAAAGTTTTTCGCGCTTATGTTTTTTTGTTTATTTGGCTTAAGGACGCGTCAACCGTTAGGTCATGATATGATATAAGTTCATCATATGATTGGGAAAGATCAAATACATATGATGTCGTGGTCATCATTGTCTTGTCATCGTTCGTATTGTCACTGTCTTCGTCATCAGAAAGTTGTCAAAGGAAGGGGGAGGATTTAAAAAAAATAACTTGGATTTAGGGCGCGTCAACCGTAAGGTCATAGTGTGCTACTCTAGCCTAGGGGATGTGGGGAGGAATATCCCATGTTAGTCAGAATCAGCCACTGGTTAGGTGACGGAGCGTTCGAGAGCTAGTATAACGGCATCGTCCTTCTCGACGTCTGCTCGGCAGTCCGGGTTAGTGGAGGAATCTATATAACTGTGAAAGGTTACTCCGTCCTTTTGGATGGGACGTAAATCCGTTGGTCCCCTTGGTACTTTTCAACGACGACGTGAGAAACTAGGGCGCTTCAACCGGTTAGGTCATATTGCGCCGCCTGTGTTTATGACAATTGACTAGATGAGTTAATGGTGTGTTTGATTATTATTTTTATTATTATTATAATTACAATTACAATATTATTATTATTATTATTATTATTATTATTATTATTATTATTATTATTATTATTATTATTATTATTATTATTATTATTATTATTATTATTATTATTATTATTATTATTATTATTATTATATTATTATTATTATTATTATTATCATTATTATTATTATTATTTAAGAGTTTTCTAAGTGTATAAGTAACAAAAGAAATAATGATGACGAAAGTAATAGCAAAACAAAAGTTATGTATGGGAATAAAATTAAAGTAATTAAAGAAATGTGTATGAAGTTAATTAAAGTTTGTTAAATAGATTACTTTGGATGAGAAATTTGGAAAGTTTGTCGCCGTTATCATATGATAGAAGTTCTTCATATGATTGGGAGAGATCAAATTGCATGCGCAAGGCATCATATTTGGTACATACTGCTAGCATATGTTGTACGGTTAAAGGTACATCACATGTGTCACATATGGGAATAACCTTTTCTCTGGTTAAGAGATATCCGTGTGTTAGGCGTGTGTGCCCTATACGAAGTCTAGACAATACCACCTCTTCTCTACGTGAGAGTCGAGACGTAGGTGGACGAGTCAATGTGGGCATCACACTACGCAATTTGTTATTTTGCAACACATCCCAAGATGCTTGTCGCAAATCCAACAATCTTTGCTTGAATCTACTTCAAAATGAGTTGGCTACGTGTCGGTACCGGGTTTCCCCTCCTCCCTTCTACTCTTACTTCATCCTAATCTATCACCACTCATCGTCTCGAATAGCCTTAGTGCATTAATATGAGACGTTAAAGGAGACCTCAAAAACTATTTTGTACCACATGATCTATAGCAGAAGTCTACACTAAAATGACAGTTAAAAAAATTATATCTTGTAACTGTGATTTTACACGAATGTTTTAATTTTTTATCAAAAAATTTGCAAAAATTGGTGTTTTTTGAAATTTCTGAAACTGCTTTAACCAGCTTATTTTTTGGCCCACATATAGATACTAGAGCATAGTACAAATCTAAAATGCCCCTTTATAACATCGTGTCTTGAAACTGTGCCCAAATATACCCTCAAACACCCAAAAATATGCATTTTAAAATCACTTCCCATCTTGTTTTTTTTTCTTTTTTAAACCCATTTGGTAATCAGATATTTTGACCGAACTACTTGCCCAAATTACAAAACAAAGTATAGAGAATTTACAGAAAAGGCTGTAGAGTACGTCAATAATGGCCAACATTTTTTTAAATCAAAATCCTCAAAGGTCACGGGGCATAAAGATCGTCTTTTTTGGTTTATTTGGATTAAGGACGCGTCAACCGTTAGGTCATAATGCACCACTCTAGCCTACCCATGTTATTTTCTTATGGGAGATTTCTGCCTATGGGACCTAGCTCGAAAAATGTCATATTTGACAATTTTTTGTGAGGTCATGATGGCCCCAATGATTTTTCTGTTAATTCATTACTAGTTATCCTGAATGAAATATAATTTTTGAGTTAAGCAGGTAAATACCCGGCTCTAAGCAATATGAAATCAATGGCTGGATTGGCGCATTATTTTCTGATAGCTGAAACTCTCTCAAACCAAATAAACTCAAACTAAACCTAAAAGAGGATGCATTTATGTGGAGACCGAGCTAAAATCAAATGTTATAAAAAGGTTGACGAGTCTGCTTTAGTATACTAGTTGTTTATGAATGTTTACTTTATCCACCCAGACAAATATCTTGTACATTCCCCGTCACAGCCACCAAGATATCACCTTTTGTATTTCGCGCGTTTTGTCCTCGCTTGCGTTCCTCGTTACTCACTTTTCATTGTCATTACTCCACCTCAGTCCTCATATTTCGAGTACATTAAAACATTCTGGCTTTTAAATAATTGCTCAAATCACTATTCGCTACTTTACGCAGTGAAACATTTTCGTTGGCTGGCTGTCGACATAAGAGATTACTACTTTGGTGATTTGCTCGAGTAACTCGCCACTTGGGCGAACCTTAGCGACGCCCATTAGGCGGTATTAGGTAAAATTGCATTCCTACGTTACGCATTGTTCCGAATGATGTATAGACGTACTCGACTAAGCCGGTATAGCACGCCGAGTTCAGTTTGTACCCAGCCAGCGCGGTGAATAATTGCCGATTAGCTGGAAAGCTTTTGAGAGCAAAGTAATCTTGCCCTCTCGTCTTGCGAGGGGTCTACACACACGAGGCGAGGGTGCGCTCGATGACGTATCATTTCTTATGACATACATATAGATATAGACATGTACAGTGTGAGAATCCTGAGCATTTGGAATGTCGAGACAATGTTTTTTTGGGGGGAATTATATTAAAGGGGTATTTAACCGCTAAACTCAAAAAATATATTTCATTCAGGCTAACTAGTAATAAATTTAGGGACGGTATTATAATGTCCCGATAGTGTTCCCTCTAAAGTTTATCTTCTAGATTGCTCTATTTGGTGTATTATGAGTGGCCGATAGCACTAACCTCCAGATAAAATTTAGTTAGCGGGAGGATTTTTTATCTCCTGGTTTACGTGGCAGATAGCTACTGTCGGGTGGATCATAACCACACTTTTAATTTCAAAATGGATTCCAATCTTTTTGACAGTTAGCAGTAGTAACTCTGATGATTGATTATGTGGTTCTTGACACGGTCAAATTACATGAATAAATGATTCTAATCCTTAAAGAGTATTTCTAGACAGAAAACAGCAAACTTTTATTAAATTATGCTTTAGGTAAACTGCAACTTATGTAGTGGTAAAAACACAACAATATCATTGCTCACTTTGGAGTAGGGGTTAGCAAGAAGTCTTTTGGAGTGAAAGGTTGCGAGTTCAAATCTCGTTCAATTTTTATAAACTTTTTTGCAATTTTTTACCTAATATTTCACGTTTGCTGACCACTTTACTGTATGTTGGTACAGAAATTTTTAGTTAAAATGTTTATTTTCTGGTACAAAACATTCTATTTCAGTTCATTGCTAGCAGGTTGGAGTCCATATCACACCCATTCCTCTCAAAATAAAAGGCACAATAGGGTTTAAAAATTAATAGGTTTCAACGATCTGAAATATTTGTTTAGGCCTCCGACCAGTCCATACATAACCCCTCGCCTACTCATAAGTAGGCTATGACCTGGGATAAAGGCTGTCTTGAACTTGGGCTTGGGGAGATGTGAATTGAAAGGCGGAAGAACAATAATTGCAAATTACCGGCGGTGGTGGCTCTAGCGTGTAGCTGTGTCAGGAGGTCACGGGTCCGAATCCCACCACTGTCAATCCTGACTGAAAGTTTTCTTGACATTCGTTTTCCAATTCTCTAAACCCTAATAACCTATCTGAATAGTGTCGCACCGGGTAACAACGATGTGGGACCCTAAAAACGGCCTTCATTAGTCATTACAACAAATTTATTTTTGAAATGTAACTTGAGCATGGTGCAGATATAGTTGCTAAATAGCAGCAGCAGCAAGCAATACTTTTGTACCATGCTCATTGTATAATTCCAAAAAAATATTAGGCCAACTTTGAATTTTTTATTATTGAATACTATTTGAAATCATGTGTGTTGGTTTGTGACAACCTTCTACAGAGTACTTTGTAATTGCACCAAAACTTTTCAAATTACCCGCCATTGGTAACAACACGAGATCACTGCTATCTATATGGCATGTGAAACAGTATAAAATACATCTAGGAGACAGTGAAATCAACAACAAAGGTGTACCAACTCCCCGCTTACTATCGGGAGGTATTTAGCGGCAAGTTGTTCCTCATAATACGTCTTCATAGTTTATCTGGAGGATAGCACTATCCCCAGATAGTTTACCGTTACTTTTAGCGGGACATTATAATACCGGCCCTTAGCAATCAACAGAAAGATTATTGGGGCCACCATGACCTCCCAAAAAATTGTCAAACATGACATTTTTCGAGCTAGGTCCCATCAGCAAAAATCTCCCATAAGAAATTGGTGACGATATTTATGCCCCGTGACTTTGGAGGATTTTGATCCAAAAAAAAATTGGCCATTATTGATGTATTCTACAGTCTTTTCTGTAAATTCTCGATATTTTGTTTTGTAATTTGGACAAGTAGTTCGGTCACAATATGCTGCTTACCAAGGTGGGGTGTAATTTTGGAATGCATATTTTTTCGTGTTTGAGGGTATATTTGGGCCCAGTTTCAAGACACGATGTACAAAATGGGCATTTTAGATTGGTATGCTCTCTAGTATCTATGTGGACCAAAAAAGAAGCAGATTAAAGCCGATTTAAGAAATTTCCCAAAACACCAATTTTCGCAAATTTCTGGATCCAAAAAATTGAAAAATTTGTGTTCAATCACAGTTACAAGATATAATTTTTTAAACTGTCTTTTAAGTGTAGTAATGTGCTATGGATCATGTGGTAAAAAATAATTTTTGGGTTAATAGCACGCGTTAATAGCACGCGTCAACCGTTAGGTCATAATGCACCACTCTAGCCTAAGGGAAGGGCTGGGGGCCCATGCTGGTCAGAACCAGCCACGGGTAAGGGGAGAAAGGGAGGTTTCTCACGTCGCGGTCGTCATCGTCTTTATCATCGTTCGTTGTGTCATTGTCATCGTCGCCGGGGGGTCGTCAAGGGAAGGGGTCAAGGTCCCCGACGACGATTGCTAGAGCTCGCCTCTAGTTTCGGGGAGTAAGATACTCCGCTCTTACTAGCTGATGTTTGCGAGGTGCACTTTTTCTCTTGAATCGCCTCTTACGATTAGCAGAGCCATGCTCTGGGCCAATTCTACCCCGGGCCCAGACGGGGAACCAATGGTTGATTGAAGGATTATATCGTAGTATAAGGCCCTGTCATTAGAACCAACGACGACGTGAAAAACCAGAGCGCTTCAACCGGTTAGGTCATATTGCGCCGCCTGTTATATTGTAAGATAATGAGATGAGATTATTCAATATTTTTATTATGTTTTATTTATTTTCGGGGCGCGTCAACCGTTAGATCACAATGCACAAATCTCACTTATAGGGGATGTTAGAAGGAAAATCAGGCTGGTCAGAACCAGCCACGGGTAAGGGGAGGAAGGGGGGTGGTCCTCTTCGTCTTTGTCATTGTTCGTTGTGTCATTGTGATCGTCGTTGCATGGAGAGAAAGTCAAGGGAAGGAAAGGTGCCCCCGACGACGATTGCCAGAGCTCGCCTCTAGTTTCGGGGAGTAATATACTCGCCCCTCTTATAGCTGATGTTTGCGAAGTAGGCCTACACTTTTTCTCTTGAATCGCCTTTTACGATTAGCAGTGCCATGCTCTGGGCCAAATTCTACGAAGATTTTTTACTAGACAACGTGAGGAACTAGGGTGTTTTAACCAGTTAGGTCATATTTCCTCGCCTGTGATATTGGCAGTTAATGAGATGGGTTAATTGGTCATTTGGATTAAGGACGCGTCAACCGTTAGGTCATAATGCACCACTTTAACCTAGGGTGGAGGGGTAGGAGGGAGGAGGAGCCCATGCTGGTCAGAACCAGCCACGGGAAAGGTGAGGAAAGGGGGTTCTCACGTCGCGGTCGTCAATGTCTTCGTCATCGATCGTGGTGTCATTGTCGTCATCGTCGTCGAGGGATCGTCAAAGGAAGGGGCTAGGTCCCCGATGATGATTTACAGGGCTCGCCTCTAGTTTTGGAAAGTAATTATATACTCCGCTCTTACTAGCTGATGTTTGCGAGGTGGACTTTTTCTCTCGAATCGCCTTTTACGATTAGCAGAGCCATGCTCTGGGCCAATTCTACCCCGTTTTTTTTGTTTATTTGGATTAAGGACGCGTCAACCGTTAGGTCATAATGCACCACTCTAGCCTAAGGGGGGTGGGGAGGAGGGGCCCATGCTGGTCAGAACCAGCCACGGGTAAGGGGAGGAAGGGGGGTTTCTCACGTCGGGTCGTCATCGTCTTTGTCATCGTTCGTTGTGTCATTGTCATCGTCGCCGGGGGGTCGTCAAGGGAAGGGGGCAAGGTCCCCGACGACGATTGCCAGAGCTCGCCTCTAGTTTCGGGGAGTAAAAAAGATACTCTGCTCGAACTAGCTGATGTTTGCGAGGTGGACTTTTTCTCTTGAATCGCCTTTTACGATTAGCAGAGCCATGCTCTGGGCCAATTCTACTTTGGGCCCAGAGCCCAGACGGGCGGAGATGAGTAAATGTTTTTTATAAAACACTTGGCTGTCGGGTGTCGCCGCGTCCATGATAGATGAAAACTGACGTTTCGGACCGGTTACACGGTCCATCTTCAGAGTTTAAAAAACACTTGAAGGGTACTTACACAGAACGAACCTACTCGGTCCAGCTCGTCTGTGCAAGTCACCCCACCAAGTTGTGCAACCAGTTTTGTCAGTCTGAACGCGCATGCGCACTCGCTTCGCGCCCAGCCACTGACGTCACGCTGTTATCTTCTCGCTTTAGCCGCTCTATAGTTGGTTTCCACGTTTTACTGAGCCTATACCCATCTTCCCGGTTGAAATTCTTGGGGTGTTTTTCTATCTCAATCGCCTCGCGGACCAGGCGGGGCCTGTAATTATCGACAACTGACAGAACACGAGTGTCTTCAAAGTTAATACGATGGCACTTACTCACACTGTGTTCTGCCAACGCCGACTTGTCCGTATGCCCTAGTCTTGTATGGCTTAGATGTTCTTTGAGGCGCGTTGAGATTTTTCTACCAGTTTGGCCCACGTAGACTTCGTCGCAAGCTCCACACGGTATCTCATAGACTCCTGGTACGTCTAAGCGTGGGAGCTCATCCTTAGCCGAATTAAACATCGTAGAAAGTTTTCTATCCGTGTTGTAAACAGTGTGAATGTCGTGTTTACGTAACAGCTTACCAATACGGTCGGTTGTATTCTCCACGTATGGCAAAAAAGCACGAGAAACACGTTCCGGCTGTACTAGTGGACAAAACTGGTTGCACAACTTGGTGGGGGTGACTTGCACAGACGAGCTGGACCGAGTAGGTTCGTTCTGTGTAAGTACCCTTCAAGTGTTTTTTAAACTCTGAAGATGGACCGTGTAACCGGTCCGAAACGTCAGTTTTCATCTATCATGGACGCGGCGACACCCGACAGCCAAGTGTTTTATATTGACTCCGGCCGCGAAAGCCTACGACAAGTTTTAAATGTTTTTTGTTTATGTGATTATATTATTTTATAAGTTTATAAGAGCAAGCCGTTAGAATGTTGGACCAATAAATATTTTTTTGTGGGATGCCCACTCTGTAGGGTACATCAGATTTAACCAGTGTGACCCTCTTCGGCCCCGTTTCATGCACATTTTCATCCCGATATAAGAAGAGTTTGTGGTATTACTCCAAATCTTATTCATGAAGACTTATCCCGCCTCGCACGTGGCTAAGAAAATACGTAAACAGATGGCGGACATTTTGAATTTTGCGTCTATGTGTAAAACGAGGAAGTTGTCAGGCCTAAAGTTCTCTTAGATAGAACTAGATAAATGAATACTAATACGTTATACGTTTGACAAGCCCTAGGCCTGCACGACCTTGTTCTGACACACATCCCGCACAAATAACTAGTTTTGATTACTAAAAACCTAATTCAGATAAATAAAAGTAGGCCCTACGTATGATAATGAACAGCAACGAGGCACATAATAAATTCAAAGTTGTTCTGAATCGGTCTTGTTGATTCTGGCGTTGATCCGCGGGTGATCGCACTGGCCATACCACTGATGGCTATATTTCCTATTTAAGAATATTGATCTTTTGGTGGCTATCGCTCTCTCGTCGATTGCGTTGGGGCCTACCGAGTTTTTGGGTTTATCTTGGTCGCTTTGGATTACTGTCCCCCACTGAAAATCATTTTCTTTATAACTGAGTGGGTAGACTTATTACGAATTTATGCAAATTTTGCAAATTGCAATTTTTGCAAATTTTCAGTGTTTTTTTGCTAATCTGCTGATTTACATGGCTGTGGAAGGAAGTGGAAAATAAAATTTGTTGTTTTTGTTGTTGCATTGGAAATTTTTGATAGGACGAGAGTTGTTACCCAGACTTTACCAGGCCTTATATACCACCTATACCTGGGATAAAATGTACATGAATCGGGGCCCTGGTGACTATAGGTATATTGCAGATAGTACAATTGTGAAAAGATGTCCAAAGTCTATAAAAAGAGGACTCAATCCCTTGCATTCGCATTAACGACATAGGAAAACCTCGAAAAAACCTTCAGTCAGGATTGCCGGTCTCAACTGGAGTCGAACCCGGGACCTCCTGCATCTGAGTCAAGCAAACTGCCAACGTGATGAACGACGACGTGAGAAACTAGGGCGTTTCAACCGGTTAGGTCATATTACGCCGCCTGTGATATTGTAATAAAATGTGATAAGTTTATGGTGTGTTAGAAGATATTTCTGTTTTTGTTTTTGTTTTTTGGATTAATGACACGTCAACCGTTAGGTCATAATGCATTACTCTAGCCTAGGGGATAAGGGGAGGTGGGGCCCATGCTGGTCAGAACCAGCCACGGGTAAGGGGAGGAAGGGGAGTTTCTCACGCCGCGGTCGTCATCGTCTTTGTCATCGTTCGTTGTGTCATTGTCATCGTCGCCGGGAAGGTTGTCAAGGGAAAAGGGAGGTGTCCCAGACAACGATTGCCAGAGCTCGCCTCTAGTTTCGGGGAGTAATATACTCCACTCTTACTAGCTGATGTTTGCGAAGTACCCTTTTTCTCTCGAATATCCTTTTACGATTAGCAGAGCCATGCTCTTTTTGGTTTATTTGGATTAAGGACGCGTCAACCGTTAGGTCATAATGCACCACTCTAGCCTAAGGGGGGTGGGGAGGAGGGGCCCATGCTGGTCAGAACCAGCCACGGGTAAGGGGAGGAAGGGGGGTTCTCACGTCGCGGTCGTCATCGTCTCTGGGCCAAATTCTACCCCGGGCCCAGACGGGGGTGGAATTATTTATTATTACCTTTTTTTCGGGGCGCGTCAATTGTTTGATCATAATTCGCGACTCTAGCCTATAGGGGATGTTGGGAGGAAAATCCCATGCTGGTCTGAACCAGCCAAGGAGGGGAAGCAAGATTTTATTTTTTGTCTACGACGACGTGAGAAACTAGGGCGCTTCAACCGGTTAGGTCATATTTCGCCTCCTGTGAATGAAAGTAAATGAGAAGAGTTAATGCAGGTATGTTTGATGATTAGATTGTTTTCTTTCGTGGTGTCATTGTCGTCATCGTCGTCGAGGGGTCGTCAAGGGAAGGGGGCAAGGTCCCCGACGATTGCCAGAGCTCGCCTCTATTTTTGGGGAGTAAAATACTACCCTTCATACTAGCTGATGTTTGTGAGGTGGACTTTTTCTCTTGAATCGCCTTTTACGATTAGCAGAGCCATGCTCTGGACCAATTCTACCCCGGACCGAGACGGGGGTCGACGACGAAAACCAGGCTCTCACGGTTGTATAAGTGCTCCTGTGTTTTTAAGTTAGATATAATGTGTGTTATATAATTTTTTTATAAGTTTATAAGAGCAAGCCGTTAGAATGACGAGACTATGGTTGTTGAAGGGTTAAGTCATCATATTGTTTGCCGTTGCGACATACATTGCTTATGACGGGCAATGTCAAGCTTTGGTTTATTTTGGTGTTTGATGTAAAGCACCTATGATGTTTGGCTGTAAAGACGCTTTGTATGTTTAAATTGGGCGTACTTTTAATACGAAATACGATTTGAAGGTTTTGATGTTTTCTATATTTTCTAAAATATGGTATAAAAGCTAAAATATATGTTTTGAATTAGCCTTCCTGCCCTATGGGCAGGTAAAATTCAATTAAATAAATAAATAATGTTTTTGACAATTTTTATCAAAAATGAATGTGACATTAATAGAGCAAATTTAATCAATATGTTCTCAAGTGTCGGGGAACAAAATACTCCTCTACTGATGTGTGTGAGTTGTTCTTTAACTATCATCTGGTCTTTTACGATCCGCATAGAAATACTCCGTGCCAATTTCTACCCCGGGCCCAGACGAGCGAATATATTTGATCCACTTGTATAATGAGTTTAATTGTAGTGTGATCAAGACGTCTCAAGAGCATTCAAAATCTTACCCTTTTCTTTTATGTATAGTTTCAATCGTAAAACATACATTGTTTTATACCTCGTAAATTATAATTTAAATCTGACTTTATATTTTACGTCCGTTCGACTTTTTCATTTTATAGGCACATTTAATTTTATAACTGTAAATGAAATTCTCCACGGGGTCGATTTTCGTGACAATTGAACAGCAAGTAATTACGTTTAGCTAAAATGTGTGGCGAGCACCGTGGCGTGACATTGCTGCCACCCCAAGCCTAATTCAGCATTACCCCGACTGGGAATTGACCGTTCCGCGTAGGTTAATTTATACAACCCATGTTAAGTTAATCGCAGAACTCCAGTTAGTGGCGCGCCAAGCAATTATTTGAGCTTTCAATAATCTACATGAACCGCGTTCCTTTGCACCGAGGGTTGCACTCAAATGGTGCAGTTGGTGTGTGGTGCAGCTAGAGCTCTCGGGTGTAGCATTTGCTGGTTATTCCAAGGGATTGATATAGTATGGGTTACAACTAAAGTAAATATTCTAAACTCAAATTTTGCCCTTAACAATATAAATGAGGAGATTGATAAGACACTATCGACGACGTGAGAAACTAGGGTTCTTCAACCGGTTAGGTCATAATGCGCCGCCTGTGATATTAAAAGTTGATGAAATTAGTGTTTGATGATTATATTGTTTTCTAAGTGTATATATAAGAAAATGAAATTATGTTGATGATAGTAGTTTTTGGTTTATTTTGATTGAGGACGCGTCAACCTTTAGGGTCATAATGTACCACTCTTGCCTATAGGGGATATGGAAAGGAGGTTATGCTGGTCAGAACCAGCCACGGTTGAGGGGAAGAAAGGGGGTTTCTCACGTCGCGGTCGTCATCGTATTTGTCATCGTTCGTTGTGTCATTGTCATCGTCGTCGGGGAGGTCGTCTAGGGAAAGGGGAAGTGTGGTCTGTTTTCATTAACCAATCATTTAATGCGAAACAAAACATGTATTGTTTGAATCATCAAATATAAAGGAATTTTTCTAAAAAGTTCAAGGACGAAGTGTGGAACACGTGCGCTTCAACCGGTTAGGTCATATTGAGCCTCTTGTGATATTTTAATTTATTATTTGACTATTATTTTATATTTTTTTTAAAGAAATGCGAAATCGACTGATAAATGTAGATTGCTAAAAATATTGTGATATACAACTACGACGACATGAGAAACTAGGGCGCTTCAACTGGTTAGGTCATATTGCGCCGCCTGTGAATGAAAGTAAATGAAAAGAGTTAATGCAGGTATGATTGATGATTAGATTATTTTCTAAGTGTATAAATAACAAAATAAATTGATGATGACAAAAGTATCAAATATAGTGATATTTGTTAATCATAATAATTGGGGAGTTATGCGCTGATCCCCTTTACAAATCACGCTGTACGGTCACCCATGTCTGTCACTCGTCTCACGATAAAAACCGAACATGAAGTCCGATTAATATGCGTGTTTTTAATGACATTGCAGTTACTACAATTCACATACCCACAAGTTACTAACTTAATTACGACGACGTGAGATACTAGAGCGCTTAAACCGGTCAGCCGTCTGTAATATTGAAAGTTAATGATTTGAGGTGTGTTAGATGATTATATTGTTTTCTACGGTTATAAATAAAATAAAATTGTGGTGATGATGATAGTAATAGTAAAACAACAATTATTTATTTGATGGTAAATAATTAAACAAATAAATTAAGGAAATGTGTTTAATGTATCTTGAACCCGGCACCTCCACCAAACATCTCAATGCTAAACAAACGTTCTACAACAACGGTGAATTTCTCTCTATCATTATTTTTCGGTACGCGAGCTTGTCATAAGAAAATTGTTTTAAACATTTTGTTTGCTTGGAGAAGTAGTGGCAACTCTAGCATATTGGGAATACAACATAATAAACTCTCTTCCTATTCCAGTGTATCGCCAATTCAACAAACATTCTCATTAATTGATAACTATGGATGTTACAATAATTAGGTTACCTGCTACAATGATGCTAATTCCGGCATTGAGTTTAACATGCATGTAGGCTGGATAAACAAAGTCACATTACTTCGTTAGCGCGTTATAATATTGAATTGCCAGTGGCTTCACAATCGAATCACGGAGAAATTAAAAATGTAAACAAATTAACCCTGGGGCAGGGGTCAGCCGAGGGCAGCGAACGAATCCTCGTTAGGGTGTTTCACATATGTTTGGGGAGAATCGCATGTCCACATGGTAATTTATTGCACGTTGTGATGTGATATACATTATGAAGAGAGAGGATTCGCCGTTGAATTATCAATTTCACTTTTATGTTATTAAGATAGATTATTTCAATTAAACACAAGCACAAAGTGGAACGTATTGTTTTGTTTGTGCAAGATTTTTTAACTTAATAAATAAATTCGCATTTAGAGTCTTCCCACTACATATAACGGCTTTTTAGTGGGGGACAGTAAACCAAAGCGACCAAGCCAACCCTGTAGGCCCCGACGCAATCGACCAGTGCGCTAAATGAAATAGTAATCAATAATCATCTATCAATTATTTAAGTCGAAAAACAATGCCTCTGGTGGAATTGATAATATATTACAATCCAGATGAATAAAAGTTCGTCAAACAAACATGTAAACAACGTAATCGACTACAGTATAAATATATTAATCTTAGAATAGCAATCATTGTTACACTTGATTCAATAATACTTACACACAATTTTATTGTGCTGATCATCATAACGACGACGACGTGAGAAACTAGGGCGCTTCAACCGGTTAGGTCATATTGCGCCTCCTGTGAATGAAAGTAAATTAGAATGCAGGTATGTTTGATGATTAGATTGTTTTCTAAGTGTATAAATAACAAAATAAATTGAAGATGAAGAAAGTAATAGCAAAATAAAAGTTATGTATGTAAATGAAAATAAAGAAAAGAAAGAAATGTGTATGAAGTTAATTAAAGTTTGTTTAATAGATTACTTTGGATGAGAAATTTGGAAAGTTTGTCGCCGTTATCATATGATAGAAGTTCTTCATATGATTGGGAGAGATCAAATTGCATGCGCAAGGTATCATATTTGGTACATTCTGCTAGCATATGATGTACGGTTAAAGGTACATCACATGTGTCACATATGGGAATAACCTTTTCTCTGGTTAAGAGATATCCGTGTGTTAGGCGTGTGTGCCCTATACGAAGTCTAGACAATACCACCTCTTCTCTACGCGAGAGTCGAGACGTAGGTGGACGAATTTTGTTAGTCAATGTGGGCATCACACTACGCAATTTGTTATTTTGCAACACATCCCAAGATGCTTGTCGCAAATCCAACAATCTTTATAATATTATCTTCAATTCGTGTGTGTCAATACTCAATAGTCCCAATTGTAACCTTTTTTATAATATTAATTTATTTTTGGATTCATTAAGTTTAAGTTCGCATCAACTGTTAGGTTAATATGCGCCTCTCTAGCCTACGGTTATATGGTGAGGAAAGTCAAGTGCTGCTGGTCCTAACCAGCCACGGGTAGGGGCAGGAAATGGGGATTCTCACATCGCGGACGTCATCGCCTTTGTCATCGTTCGTGGTGTCATGATCGTCATCGTCGGAGCGGTCGTCAAAGAAGGAGGGGTGGTCTCTGACGACCCCTTTCTTTCAAGCTGGTGTTAGTGAGATGGAGTTTATCTCTTATTTCGCCTGTTACGATTAGCAGAGCCATGCTGTGGGCCAAATTCTACCTCGGGCCCAGACGGAGGCTGTACAAATCTTACTTTCTAATTGCTATAAGTCTGTAATTCGTGAGTCATTCTATTGTTGAACACATAACAAGTGATGACAATGTAAATGTTGCCGTCGCCGATATAATTTGGATTACCTATAGCCCGCTTCGCAAACACTTTTTCTAGTCGCGTTGATAAATGAGCTTTAATGGTTTATTATTTTTGTACAATGAATACGTATCGTGGCGTCATTGTTGTCGTAATTGTCATTATCAAGACAAGTGCAAGAGTGAACCACGTATGCGAAAAGTACGATTTTTATGAGAAATAAATTTTCTTCGATTGTACCCAAAAACTTGGTAGATCTAAGTGCAGAAATTTCGAAGGTCTCCTGAAAATTTAATCAATATAGCATATAAAGCCGTTTGCCTGGTAGAGAGCTAACGACCAGACAAAAAATCACACGAGCTATTTTTCGCAAGGTTAGTTAATTTGAAAGTTGTCCGAGGCAAATCTACGACGACGTGACTCATATTACTCAGCCTGTAATATTGAAAGTTGATGATATTAGTTAATGGTGTGTATGATAATTATATTGTTTTCTAAGTGTATATATAAGAAAATAAAATGATGGTGATGATATTTATTTATTTGAATGGCAAGTAACGTTTCTGTATGAATTAGTAATTATACAATTAAAACGATTTAACTCAACCAATTTCAAATAGAAGACTGTGATTAAAGAAATGTTTAAATCAGTATTTCTCATTTAACGCTGCTAGTAAGTTCTTCACCCGAAAGTAATGGTTGGATGAGCTCGTACCATCGTTTTTCCAATGTTTATTTTCTATAATCGCTTGACCGCTAAATCCAGCAAAATTCTCAAACATTCTAAACTGCTTTTCTACCTCAAACTTTCACCCCGAATATTATATTTCTAGTACTGGCTGTTCAACGATGGATCCAAAATAAAACGGCAAAAAATAATAGGAAGGTAATTCACTTGGCCAAAACGTTTGTAAGGTGAAATAAATGCGATACAGAAGAAGAGCCACGAATAATGTCCCAACGATTCAAAATGGCGTTGCTGTTGTTGCGAATATTTCAACATAATACATTCTTCAAATAAATCTGCTACGCACGCTAGCTTTGTAAAAAACTTACAAAAACTCTTTGGAAACCTATTTAAATTTCCGTTAATAACCATGCGTTATTGAGAAATTATGCTCTATAGAGGAATGACTGTGCCCATTCTCACTTGACTTACTGGTGCAAAGCACGGCCTTATTGAACAATTATCGATAAATCTTCGAAGCATTCCACAAGAATGAAGCCCTGCATTCTGTATCATGAAACGTGAGAAACTATAGGGGGCTTCAACCGATTTAGTCATTGCACCGCATGTGATATTGAAACTAAGGGGAATGAGTTTATGTTGTGTTTGATAATTATATTGTTTTCTAAGTTTATAAAATAAAATAAAATAAAATAAAATAAAATGATTGTGATGGTGATGACAGCAATAGCAAAAGAAAAATTATTAATTGAATGGAAATAAATGAATAAAGGAAATGTGTTTGATGTGAATTAAATTTTGTTAAATGAATTACTTTGAATGATAAATTTAGTAAGTTTGTCGCAGTTATCATATAATATGATGAAGTTCTTCGTGTGATTAAGAGAGATCAAATTGCGAGCTCAAGGCATCTGCTAGCATATAATTAAAGGTTAAAGGTACATCACATTTGTCACATATGGAAACAACCTATTTGAATTCTGGACAATACCACCTCTTCTCTACGTGAGAGTCGAGACGTAGGTGGACGAATTTTATAAGTCAGTGTGGGCATCACACTACGCAATTTGTTATTTTGTAACACATCCGAGTACATAAATATGATAACAAAAGTTTAACCTGTAGTTAAAAGCAGATAACCCCAATATTCCAGTACATTTTAATATGAAATATTTACTTAGAAAGAATACGGCGATATTAAACAGCAACAAATAATGTATTTTGTTTTTTCTTAGGACTCGGGTATCATTAGACATCCCATATAATTGGCTAGACTAGCAGTCAGCGGTCCACTTCCGGGACAATGGGAAGCCATCTTGAATGGGTGAGTTTGCATGTTAATTAGATGGGAGCGATTAATCGAAAAAATATTTTTAAAAATGGCCGCCAGTTTGAGGGGTGAGCATATTAGACTTTAACACCAAATGATTACTAAATTCCCTTATGCAATAACTTTGCATTGTTTCTGTTTGTTCAATACCATCCTGCACAAGCTAAAACCATATCAAACAATCCAGTAAAATACTTTATTGCATTAAAAAAGCATAAACTAGGAAAACGCTCAGTTGGATGCGTTGTTGAGCGAGCACCGGTACGTGCAACACGACCCGAGTACGACATTCCCATAATGTTACATACCAATAAGTCTTTAAGGTCTTGACCGATTTAGCAGAAAATTTGTAAAATAGGAGAGAATGGATAAAATCCACCGCCATCTAGAGGACCTTGACATCATTTCTTTGGGAAAACTATTTTACTCTTGATTTCTTCTAGGTGGCAGTACATAGTGACCAGAATTCTTGTGCGACTTTTCGTTGCCATGTTAACGTTACTTTTGTTAAAATGTAATTTCTATCTACACTACTTATCGGATCAAAATAAAATTACATATTCGTGACCGGACGGACATTCTAAATGATTTGGCTACCTCAGATTTTGTCGCCGTTAGTTTTTAAAAAAACTTTAGATTAATTTAATGTAACTTTATAACTTTTTAAACGATTTTGCCACAAAACTAATGGCATTTAATCGGGAACAAAACTTGCGGATGGTCAAAATTTCAACTCGATCCGAGCCTCCGTTTGACCGCTATCATGAGCCAAAAAAGCTGTGCGACTTTCCGTTGCCATGGTAACGGGACTTTGTTATAATGTAATTACCATCTACACTACTTATCGGATCAAAATAAAAATAACATATTCGTCGGACGGACATTCTAAACGATTTGGCCCCCTCAGATTTTGTCGCTGTTTAGTTTGAAAAAAAAACTTTCGATTAACTTTAATGTAACTTTTTAACTTTTTGAACGATTTTGCCACAAAACTATACAGCAACCCGCCTAGGTGGTATGTACATGTGTGCAAAATTTCAGGACGATCAGAGAAACGGTGCGACCTGTATCGAAGCAGTAACAGAAAAAAAACAGACATTCGAGCCATAAGAGTCAAATGGAGACGCTCGCTACGCTCGCTCAATTAAAACGCCAAACCGCCATCTTGAATGGATGAGATTGACGCTTCAATTTGGTACACTCGCGCCTGTACGGAGGTTTTGGAGACTGCGTATCTAGCCTTCTATAGGTGTTAAGATATCTATGTCGGGTATATACTACAAAATGTAATTACTAACTTAGATTGGTTTATTTGGATTAGCACGAATCAACCGTAGGTCATAATCCCACTCTGGCCTTATGGGGGTGGGGATAGGAACCCATGTTGGTCAGAACCAGCACGGGTAAGGGGAGGAAGGGGGTTTCTCACGTCGCGGTCGTCATCGTCTTGTCCATCGTCGTTTTGTCATTGCATCTTACGCGCGGGGAGTCAGGGAAGTGGGAAGGTCCCTCGAGATTGCCAGAGCTCGCCTTAGGTTTGGGGAGTAAGATATTCTGCGTCTTCTAGCTATGTTGCGAGGGGACTTTTCTCTTGAATCGCCTTCGATTAGCAGAGCCAGCTCTGGGCCATTCTACCCGGGCCCAAAGATCGGGAATTACTACTTAAAAATGATCTTACATTTTTTTTTTTTTTTTTTTACTAACTTAGAAATGTAAATTTCATCGCGGGGTGAGCATCTAGTAAATTCATCTCACCGGACAGGACGGTCTGTGTGTTATTGGGGCAAGACTTAGTATTAGCCAGCGCCTCTAGCCGTGGGTCATGGGCAACGCTGAAATCAATTTTTATGTGAGCTGCGAGTGGGTTGAGATGAAACATCCATCTCCACCCTGGCTAGATCTCGAGAATCGCACTTGACGACTCGCGTGAAATGTGAGAAGTGAGTGAGTGGGTGAATGCCACTTCTTGAGAACGTGGGGATCACTTGAAGAGAGGGGGGGGGAGGGAAGGACGGTCTGTCGAGATAGCTGGAACTCTCGGGGGGGGGGGGGGGGCGACGGTGGTCGGGATGTCACAACATTTCGGGTAATGTCCTCGTCAAAATCTTCTTCGGCTTCTTAGATTTATTTTTTCCATTTATATTTTTTTTTACAAAAATATTAAAGCTATGCAATATTTGCAAATTGTTAGGGAACCGTAATTTTTTTTACTATAAATACGAAAATCTTCTTGGATTTATTTTTTTATTTCAACATTTTTTATGTCATTTGTTTGGTTTATTTCATTAAGGGCGTCATAAATTGTTTAATAATTTTTAGTTTATCTAATAGGTTTTCATTTATTTAATTTAGTTTTATGTTTTTTTTGTTTATTTGGATTAAGAACAGGTCAACCGTTAGGTCATAATGCACCACCCTAGCCTAGCTAGGGGAATATGGGGAGGAGGGGCCCATCCTGCCCATGCTGGTCAGAACCAGCCACGGGTAGGGGCGGAAAAAGGGTTCTCACGTTGTGGTCGTCATCGTCTGCCATCGTACGTTGTGAGTTGTCGTCGTCGAGGGGTCGTCAAGAGAAGGGGGAGGTGTCCCCGACGACGATTGCCAGAGCTCGCCTCTAATTTATCACATCAAACTCCTCTAGCTGATGTTTGCGAGGTGGACTTTTTTTCTTGAATCGCCTTTTACGATTAGCAGAGCTATACTCTGGGCCCACGGGGAATTGTATTTTGTTTCATCCACATAATTTTTACTTAGTTGTAATCCATATTTAAAGGTCATAACCTAAACGGCGAGAGAACCTAGGGTGCTTTAACCTTTGTCATATTGCGCCGACTGTGATATTGTAAGTTAAAATAATTTAGTTGTTGTTTGTTTGATTTTTATAATGTTTACAGTGTTTATTTTTTTTTTAAAATAGACAAAAGCTTATTCTTATTTGTATAAAAAGATGAATGTTTTGCTGTAAATTTTGTCAAATTAAATTCTTCAAGCACAGTGCCTCCATTTACTTTTTAATTTTCCGAGCTAAAAATTTATATATTGAGTTTGTTGGTTTGTTATTATGTCGTTTGATTGTGGAGCTATGACAAGAAATTATTCGTATAGTGTTCAATGTATGGAAACATTTAGAACTCATACAACACAATAGCCTAAGGGTTAGCGTTACATAATATCATGTGCATTCATATGAATACAGTGTTGAAGACAGAAATAATTACTGGTGTTATTAATATTAATACATATATTAACATTTTTCCTTTGATAAATCTGCATATTATTATCATTATTCTTTAGCGTATATTGAAAATCCAAATTTATGCAAACCGGAGGAAAGTAATTTGAATAATAGAGAGGTAAAAGTTTTAACTAAACGGGAGCGAGTATTTAATGGTGACTGCCCTAGGCTGCTGGGCGTAAAGGGCCGGAAGCTTGTACAAAACACTTTGGGTTTGGCTCGTGCAAGTTTTAAACTCTAGGATCTAATCGGATGCTAATGTTATTTGGGTCTACTCATCATGTAAAGGTTAACACATAGTATAGATGCGCAAGGAAATGACGTATGCATACAGTCATAAAAATTGTATATTGACGACGACGTGAGAAACAAGTGCGCTTTAACCTGTATGTATAGGTCAATTTTAGTCACATGTGAAATTATAAGTTTAACAAAATTTGTTGTTGTTGTTTCTCTTGTGTTTTTATTATCTTAGTGAATAAATAAAAATGGAAAGATAAAGATACCGTTGATAAAAATTTAAAAAAATTATTATTTGATTGAAAAAAATTGTGAATTAAATTTGGTTAAACAAGCTACTTCGAACGAGAAATTTTGAATCCTTGTCCCGTTGAGAAAGAGGTCGACGAACGTCGACGACGTGAGAAACTAGGGCGCTTCAAACCGGTTAGGTCATATTGCGCCGCCTGTGAATGAAAGTAAATTAGAAGAGTTAATGCAGGTTAGTTTGATGATTAGATTGTTTTCTAAGTGTATAAATAACAAAATAAATTGAAGAAAGAGGTTCTTCGTGTGATTTATAGAGTGCGGAGATTTTTTTTTTTTTTTTTGGTTTATTTGGATTAAGGACGCGTCAACCGTTAGGTCATAATGCACCACTCTAGCCTAGGGGGGGGGGGTGGAGGAGGGGCCCATGCTGGTCAGAACCAGCCACGGGTAAGGGGAGGGAAGGGGGTTTCTCACATCGCGGTCGTCATCGTCTTTGTCATCGTTCGATTGTGTCATTGTCATCATCGCCGAGGGGTCGTCAAAGGAAGGGGGCAAGTTCCCCGACGACGATTGCCAGAGCTCGCCTCTAGTTTGGGGAGTAAGATACTCCGCTCTTACTAGCTGATGTTTGCGAGGTGGACTTTTTCTCTTGAATCGCCTTTTACGATTAGCAGAGCCATGCTCTGGGCCAATTCTGCCCGGACCCAGACGGGGGAGAGTGCGGAGGGGTGCGGCTTGATCAAGCTTAGATTGCACGTCATCATAGTTGGTACATTTGGATAAAAAGTGGGTATGGGTGAGGGGGTTGCGAGGGGCTATATTATATAATTGCAATCCCAGCATTGCCTTTTGACGAATTTAAGTTTTTTTGTTTATATTTGGATTAGAGCGCGTCAACCGTAAGGTCCTTATGCCCTACTCTAGCCTAGGGGTAATGGGGAGGAGAAGCCCATGCTGGTCAGAACCAGCCACGCTTAGGGGGGGGGGGGGGGATTAAAGACAAACTCATTTGAAATCAGGATTGCCTATAACTGGCATGGTTTTGGCTGAAATTTTTTAAAACTAAAACCATGCCAGTAATAGGCAATATTGACTTAAAATGGGTCCTGAGTTATCCGTATTTGTCATCCTTTCCAAATTGAAATAAACCAAACTATGATTAATCGAAACATTTTTTTTACGTAATTGGTTTAACGGCGCGCCAACCATTAGGATATTATGCGGCCACTTTGTTAGGGGCTTTGGGGAGGACAGACCCGTGCTGGTCAGATCCAGCCACAGGCAAGAAGAAGAAATAAGGTGAGGGTTTCTCACGTCGACGTCCAGAGCTGACTTCAATTTTTGGGGTGTAAAATACTCCCCCATTACAAGCTAATGTTTGCAAGATAGTCTTACTCTTTTCTCGCCTTCTACGATCGGCAGAGGAATACCCTGGGACTATTTCTACCCCGGGCCCAGGCCGATAAAATAACAACACACATTATTAAAATAACAATCGTAATTTAGCTGGTATTTCGGCTCTCATATACGAACCCATACAACTTAAGCATCAAATAAAAGCAAAGCACTCAGCAAGATGTGACACTCCTCGTTATTTCAACGTGGTGCATTGTAGCTCTTCAGTCTGACACGGCTAACGATGTACTCGAATTGTGAAAATAACGCCACATAGCCACGGGGGAAATCGTACAACGAGTTGTGATCAGTTCAGATCCGTGGCGGGTTCGAGGTGAATTGAAGCGGTGATTATAAGAGCACCAGTGTGGAATACTCACCCGCGGTTCACAGGGTGGCGGGGGGGGGGGGGGGGGGGGATAGGATTGACTCGTTTGTTCTCTCCGAGTGTGACGCCATGCATAGGCTCACAGTCCCAACTGTGTTTTTTTTTAATTTTGATTGAAGGGTGCGTCAACTGTTAGGTCATAATGCATTACTCTAGCCTTGTCCCCCTCTGGGCCCGGGGTAGAATTGGCCCTTGCTCTGCTAATCGTAAAAGGTGATTCAAGAGAAAAAGTCCACCTCGCAAACATCAGGGACCTTCGGCTCCCTTCCCTTGACGACCTCCCCGACGACGATGACAATGACATAACGAACGATGACAAAGACTATGACGACCGCGCGAAATGAGAACCCCCTCTCCTCCCCCTTACCCGTGGCTGGTTCTGACCAGCATGGGCCCCTCTTCCCCACATATCCCCTAGGCTAGAGTGGTGTATTATGGCCCAACGGTTGACGCGTCCTTAATCCAAATGAATACTCCAGCTTAGAGGATGTTTGGAGGAAACTCCTATTGCTGGTCAGAATTAGTAACGGGAAAAGGGGGGGGGGAAGTGGGAATGACATAACCGTGGTGGGCAGACCAGTCAAGGGCAAGGGGAGGTAGAGGAGAAGTTTCTCAAGTCGCCGGCCAGAACTCGCCTCTAGTTTCGGGGAGTTTAATATACTCCCCTATCTACTATAACTAATGTTAGCGCGAGATATACTTTTTCCTCTCTCCTCGCCTTCTGCGTTTAGCAAAGGCATGCTGGGGCCCAAATTCTACACCAGTCCCAGACGGGTACAACTGAAGTTAATTTGATAACCAATTAAACATAAATTATAATTACCTTTTTTTAAATAGTTAATAAAGTGAATGGTCTAATTTAAGATGGTTATTTTAGACTATCTTTACAGCAATATAATTATCAAATTGAGCGATTTGTAGCATTTTGCAACGATAAAATAAGCAATTTCAGAGAATCCGCAAATTCTTATAAACAACGTCACAAAATGTATGATGGGTTTTTCTTATTTTTGCACAGATGAAATTCATCCACAATTATTGGTCATACATAGTTAAAGCTAGGCGCAACCGAAATTTTAGTGTAATCATTTGTTGAGTTTTCCGAGTCTGAGCTTCCAACGGTCTACTTAATTCATAACTTCTAGATTTTTGGTGCATTGTAGATCTGAATAGATTGGAACTGTACTGCATCGAGGTTCGATACCCCGCTGAGATGGATTTATTTAATGTCTGGATTGATTTCCATAATCAATTACAATTACACATACGGAAATGTTTCTTGATAATTGAAACTAAGAAATCAACGTAACATATTGTCTTGTATGTCATCAAGCTGTTTGGTTTGTATAGCCATTTGTTTGATTAATAAAATCCAAGATAACGGCGTGTTAAACCCATTTGCCAACCTATCACCACATGACATACAAGTCAGGCTACATTGTTTTATCACATGCCGAAGTCAAAATGCGTCAACCTTTTTTGTAACCAAGCGGCAGCACATACAAAATAAAAATGACGGCGACGTGAGAAACTTGGGTGTTTCAACCGGTTAGGTTATATTGCACCGCTTCTGATATTGTAATTTTATGAAAT
Source organism: Sweltsa coloradensis (assembly GCA_024449915.1). Classification (NCBI taxonomy): domain Eukaryota; kingdom Metazoa; phylum Arthropoda; class Insecta; order Plecoptera; family Chloroperlidae; genus Sweltsa; species Sweltsa coloradensis. The sequence continues at coordinate 29,459 of JAMZAV010002820.1, read as the reverse complement.
GAGTTTATAGTATGTTTCATGAGTATATTGTTTTATTAGTTTATAAAAGAGAAGAAGCAATGAAATTATTGTATACTTGCATAATATATTGAAGTTATTTCTAGATTTTTGGTTTATTTGGATTAAGGACGCGTCAACCGTTAGGTCATAATGCACCACTCTAGCCTAAGGGGGGGTAGGTGGGACCCATGCTGGTCAGAACCAGCCACGGGTAAGGGGAGGAAGGGGGGTTTCTCACGTCGCGGTCGTCATCGTCTTCATCCCTGGAACTAGCTTTCAGTCAGGATTGTCGGTTGCTGGAATGGGCCGACACCAGCCTTATTAGAATGTCGCGTGATAGGCTTGACCTGCTTTTCATCGGTAGGTGTTAATATTATAACAGCGACTCTCACATTTCCCGTGTAACATTTAGGGCGCCTTAACAGCGAGGAGTATTCGTGGATTTTTTTTCTTTGGGTTGACTGTACCTCGTGGCATACGGAATTTTCTTGAATCACATTCTTAAGGCATTGCTGGCCGTGATATCGCTCGTCTACGCATAAACGCGATAAAACGCGTAAACCCATCGGTTCTTTTAGAATATAAGCGTTTGTGTTTATACACAAAACAAAATTGCCATAGAATGTCTTTCTAGACAAAAACGAGCTTTTTTTATTACCGATTTTCTTTTTATCTTTTCATATTGTGTTGTGTGGATCCGTCGATAAAAGGAAATGTGCAGGCTAAGCTCTCACAGGTTCAAGTTTTTCAAGGCAGATATGTGAATGTTTATCTGGGTTTTCGGGAAAATCTTGTAAGTTAGAAAAATTCAATGGCAAGCATCTTTAATAAATCCACAAAAATGTTTTACAACTTTGACGTGGTTTCGAGTGGAATTGGTTTGGCATCGTTGGCTGTTTTTTTCTTTGTCGTCGAACAAAGGCCAAAAGCACGGCGCTCCCTCAGACAGCGATGACGAGCTACTGTCTGTTCGTCCGTCCGTCTGTCTGTCTATCTATTTATCTGTCTGTCTGTCTGTCTGTTCTACTTCAAGGGAAATCAGCTGTTTGATGTGCTAATCGGAAATCAAAGAATTGACACTTACAACGACGACGTAAGAATCTAGGGCATTGCTGCGCCGCCTGTTAGTGAAATAATGAAATAAGTTTACGTTGAGTTTGACAATTATATTGTTTTCTCAGTTAAATATTACTTTTAATGAAAAATAACGTGTTTGATGTGACTTTAAAACTTTGTTAAATAAATTACTTAGAATGAGAGTTTGTAGCCGTTACAAGTTCTTTATATGATTGGAAGAGATCAAATTGCGTGCGCGAGGCATTATATTTGGTACAATCTGTTAACATATTCGATGCACGTATCAAGGTATTTTTTTATTTGGATTTAGGGCGCGTCAAACGTTAGGTCATAATGCACCACTCTAGTCTAGGTTATATAAGGTGGAGGGGCCATGCTGGTCAGAACTAATTACGGGTAGGATAGGAAACGAGGTTCTCACATCGCGGTCGTCATCGTCTTTGTCATCGTTCGTGGTCATTGTCATAATCGTAGGGGAGGTCGTCAAGGCAAGGGGGGGGGCGTCCCCGACGACAATTGCTAGAGCTCGCTGCTACTTTCTGGGAGTTTAATTCTGGGAGTTTATCTTAATTCTAGCTGATGTTTGCGAGGTGGATTTTTTCTCATGAATCCGCCAATTCTACCCCGGGCCCAGACGTATCATCGTCACGTATCATCACATGTGTCACATCTGGGATCAACCATTTCTTTGGGAATGAGTTATCCGTGAGTAAGAAGTGTCCATGGCCCATTCGAATTCTGGACAATACCACTTCTTCTCTACGTGAGAGTCTAGAGGTAGGAGGACGAATTTAATAAGTCAGTGTGGGCATCAAACTATGCAATTTATAATTTTGCACCATATACCAAGATTCCTATCGAAAATCCAACAATCGTTGCTTGTATCCACTTTTAACATCTGGACCTGGAACTAGATTAAAATCAACTTCGCAGCGCTGGGAAGCATCCTGAGAAACTTGATCAGCGTGTTATTTTCCCTTTATACTCACGTATCCACGTATCCAGTTTTTTTTTGTTTATTTGGATTAAGGACGCGTCAACCGTTAGGTCATAATGCACCACTCTAGCCTAAGGGGGGTGGGGAGGAGGGGCCCATGCTGGTCAGAACCAGCCACGGGTAGGGGGAGGAAAGGGGAGTTTCTCACGTCGCGGTCGTCATTGTCTTCGTCATCGTTCGTGGTGTCATTGTCGTCGTCGTCGAGGGGTTGTCAAGGGAAGGGGGCAAGGTCCCCGACGACGATTGCCAGAGCTCGCCTCTATTTTCGGGGAGTAAAAAACTACCTTTTATACTAGCTGATGTTTGCGAGGTGGACTTTTTCTAAAAAAACGCCTTGTACGATTAGCAGAGCCATGCTCTGGGCCAGTTCTACCCCGGGCCCAGACGGGGAAATACGTTACCAGTAGTGCGGCGTTGTCCGGACAGCAACGTCACTCCCAGCCAGACTCACGTTAACTTACAACTCTTACCTAGAAAGAAAGAAATCCAAACTTAATGTTGTCACCAAAAGCATTTTGTATTATTCCTTGATTACAATATCAAACCTTTAATACAATAAATCTTTGGACGAATTATTGTTTGTTTTGTTTATTTTGTGATAATGAATGTTAAATTTTATCTTGTCATTTTTATGCTAATCGAAGCATGTGATGGACATAATATGATATTCCGTCAGTTGGGAACTGTAATAACAATATTACGGAGTTCAAACAGCCCTATACGGTTTCATGTTATTACCAAACACAAAGTTTATTATACTTGTTTGAAATATGAGGTTAGGGGGCAAACTGAATAAACGAATCTGAATCTTTCCGTTCAATGATTTATACGAACAAGGGTGACCAATATAAAACTGGTTCCAGACAGGGCCATTTGTAAATTTTATTTTTTTAACGAAATCCGCCCAAGGTTTTGTTTTTTTTGGTTTATTTGGATTAAGGACGCGTCAACCGTTAGTCATAATGCACCGGGGGGGGGGGGGGGGGATGGTGGTCAGAACCAGCCACGGGTAAGGGGAGGGAGGGGGGTTTCTCACGTCGCGGTAGTCATCGTCTTTGTCATCGTTCGTTGTGTCATTGTCATCGTCGCCTGGGGGGTCGTCAAGGGAAGGGGACAAGGTCCCCGACGACGATTGCCAGAGCTCGCCTCTAGTTTCGGTGAGTAAGATACTCCGGTCTTTCTAGCTGATGTTTGCGAGGTGGACTTTTTCTCTTGAATCGCCTTTAACGATTAGCAGAGCCATGCTCTGGGCCAATTCTACCACGGGCCCAGACTGGGGTTTATTTTATGTCTCTCTTCAGGTCACGTACTTACTATCTTTTTTAGATCGTTTGTTAAAAATGTAATCACTTCAAATAATATTTATTTAATTGTATTTTTTGGTATATTTGGATTAAGGACGCGTCAACCGTTAGGTGAAAATGCACCACTCTAACCTAGGGAAGGGGGGGGGAGGAGGGACCCATGCTGGTCACAACCAGCTACGGGTAAGATGAGTAAAGGGGGTTCTCACGTCGCGGTCGTCATTGTCTTTGTCATCGTTCGTGGTGTAATTGTCGTCATCGTCGTCGAGGAGTCTTCAAGGGAAGGGGGCAAAGTCCCCGACGACGATTGCCAGAGCTCACCTCTATTTTCGGGGAGAAAAATACCACCTTTCATACTAGCTGATGTTTGCGAGGTGGACTTTTTCTCTTGAATCGCCTTTTACGATTAGCAGAGCCATGCTCTGGGCCAATTTGGTCATAATGCGCCACTTAGGCTAGGGAATATGGGGAAGAAGAGCCCATGCTGGTCAGAAACAGCCACGGGAGGACAAGAAATAATTAATTATATAATAAATAAATTGTATTTAGAGTCTACCCACTCAGTTATATAACTGATTTTCAGTGGGGGGCAGTAAATCAAAGCGACTAAGCCAACCCAGTAGGCCCCGACGCAATCGACGAGTGAGCGATAACCAACCAATGATGATATGTTTAATAGGAAATATAGCAATCAGTGGTATGGACTGTGCGAACACCCGCGAATCAACACCAGAATCAACAAGGCCGATTCAGAACAACTCTGAATATATTATGTGCTTCGTTGCTAGGACGGCTCCAAAGTCACCGTTTACAAACTCCTAAGACACGAACTGATGGACTGAAGTCCAAATCAGAAGTTAAAAAATTCTGACTTTGACGGGTTTCGAACCCTGGACCTTCTGCATGGGAAGCAGATACGCTAACAACAAGACCAACGAGCTACACGTCACAACTCCAAACGGAGGCTCTTACGTCACGGTCATCATCGTCTTTGTCATGGTTCGTTCGTTGTCAATTAGTTTTCAAAATTTTAACGTATGGCTTCTTAAGAGTACTCACTAGTGAATCCCTTGTATTCGCATAAACAACTGAAGAAACCTTGAAAAGTGATTTAGACCGGACTGCCTGTGACGGGATGCGTTTCGATGACTTCTATTGATCGGGTTTCGCGCGAGTTTCCTTTGTCAGTATTGTCAGTAGGGCTATTTGGATTTATCTAATTAAACAATAAACCTTTCTGCTTTTACTTACGAACATAAGGCTACAAAAGGAACCGATTTACTACATTACCTTAAGAGGTTTATTTTCATTTTGACTTTGTAACATCTGTTAAATAAAACACATTGTACAATCAGTTCTATGATCTTGTCTCCGAATCCATTTACTGAGTGGTTTTTGAACGATTTCAATTCACTAATAGTTTAATTTATTTGCATCAAGGACGCGTCAACCGTTACGACATAATGCGCCACTCTAACCCAAGGAATATGGAGAGGAGGGGACCATAATGGTCTACATCAGCCACGGGTAGGGTGAGGAAACGGGGGTTCTTATTTTTTTGGATTAAGAACACGTCAAACTTTAGTTCATAATGCGCCACTCTAGTCAAGGGGATGAGGGGAGGAAAGTTCCAGGCTGGTCAGAACCAGATACGGGTAGGTGCAGGAAAGGGGTTTTTCACGTCGCGGTCGTCCTCGTCTTTGTTATCATTCGTTGTGTCATTGTCATCGTCGTTGGGGAGGTCGTCAAGGGAAGGGGGAGGATTCCCCAACGATGATTGCCTGAGCTCGCCTCTAGTTTCGGGGAGTAATACACTCCCCTCTTACTAACTGATGTTTGCGAGGTGGACTTTTTCTCTTGAATCGCTCTGTACGATTAGCAGAGCCATGCTCTGGGCCAATTCTACCCCGGGCCCAGTCGGGGGTATTCACTTAAAAAATACCAATAATCCATGTATTTACAAGAAGAAAAGATCATTTTTGTTTTATTTATTTGGATTAAGGACGCGTCAACCGTTAGGTCATAATGCACCACTCTAACCTATGGGGGAGGGGAGGAGGGGCTAATGCTGGTCAGAACCAGCCACGGGTAAGGGGAGGAAAGAGGGTTCTCAAGTCGCGGTCATCATTGTCTTAGTCATTGTTTGTACTGTTATTGTCGTCATCGTCGTCGAGAGGTCGTCAAGGGAAGGGGGCAAGGTCTTCGACGACGATTGCCAGAGCTCACCTCTATTTTTGGAGAGTTAAATACTACCCTTCATACTAGCTGATGTTTGCGAGGTGGACTTTTTCTCTTCAATCGCCTTTTACGATTAGCAGAGCCATGCTCTGACCCAATTCTATCCCGGGCCAAGACGGAGGGATTCACTTATAAAATGCCAATAGTGCATGTATTTACAAGAACAGAGATCCAGATATATATAACGCCGGGCGAAACTAGGGCGCTTCAACCGAACACGTGATTACGAAAACTCGGTTTTTTTAAATACAATCTGAGTTTCAGAAATTGATTTTTATTCTTTATATGCAATAACTTTATGAACTAGTGTCTTATTATTGAGTACATGTATATGGTTTAAGACGATGTGATTTAAATTGAATGAGAAATATAAAAAAAGTCGTAAAAACATGTCCTGCGATTCTTTGACTGACTGTACGAGACAACTTCATTCTAACTTCCTTTGTTTGTAAGACAAATACGCCTCCTTGTAAATTGAAAAACAAAAAGTCTAGCACTCTACTTAAGGTAGTTACTTGTCACTCTATGGAAATGCTGAGACTCGCGCATGCGCAGTGTCATTGAGGCATGGGGGGGCGGTGTTTGTGTGGGTCGTGTGCGAGAACCAAGATATACATCGGGCTGTCGTAGGCAGTGCAGTATTTACTGTCAAGTATGGATTTATGACATTGCGACGAGTTTAATGTCAGTTTGGTTAGCATAACAAGGTTTTACAACTTTATAAGTATTTCCGAACGGATATTAGGATGATGGAGTTTATTATCAATTACAACATAACGACATGGTTGGGGTGGGGTGGTCACGTCAAGAAAGAGTTGCACCTATAGATAGACACATCATCACTACACGTTATCACGGCGACGTGGGAAGCTAGGGCGCTTCAACCGGTTAGGTCATACTGCGCCGCCTTTGGTATTTAAAGTTAAAAAAATATGTTTATGGTTTGTTTGATGACGGTTCTATTGTTTTCTAAGTTTATAAAATGCAGTTAAATGATTGCGATGATGTGGGCTAATAGCAAAAGAAAATAGAAAAATGATTTATTTGAGTGGAAATATCAATAACGGAAATGTGTTTGATGTGATTTTAAATTTTATTTATTATATTGCTTTGAATGAGAAATTTAGAATGTTTGTCCCCGTTATCATAATATGATGGCAATTCTTTATATGATTGGGAGAGATCAAATAGTGTGCGCAGGGCGACATATTTGGTACATATTGCTAGCAGATGATGTACGGTTAAGATATACATCACATGTGTCAGATCTGGAAACAATCTTTTCTCTGGTTAAGATATATCCATGGTTTAGTCGTCAACTATCATTTTAGACTAATCAAAAAGTGACTGTGAGAAAATCTGTCCATACTGCCATACAGTTTAGACAGTATAATAACAAGAACGTGGACTAGCATCTTATACAACCAAATATCATCATGTTCTCATAAAACGCTGATTATGCGAATAATTTTAAAATATTGTAGTGTGACAGATTCTAAATAAAAAAGATTTTTTTGTAAAGGTGAAGTGACTTGATTGGATACTTGAAAATTAATAATCACTGTTAATTAAGTATGGCTAAAATATAAATTGTTTCAAGTTGCTACAATGTATGAGTGTGTGTTAAACTGAAAGCTAAACATATATATAATTATATAAATTGTTTGTTGCTTTGCTGTTGGCATTACGATGAAGTATGCTTTATCAAATAAAACATTTATAGTAAGCACCGACAAACGACGACGTGAGAAACTAGGGCGCTTCATCCGGTTAGGTCATATTGCGCCACCTGTGATATTGAAAGTTAGTGAGATAAGGTTATGGTGTGTTTGATGATAAGTTTGTTTTCTAAGTATATGTATAAGAAAATAAAATGATGGTGATAGTAATACGAAACTAAAGTTATTTGTGTGAATGGGGAAAAAAATAAATGCTTATGATGCGAATGAAATTTTGTTAAATAGATTACTTTGGATGAGAAATTTAGAAAGCTTGTCGCCATAATATAACACCGTGTATTAATAACTGTGTATTGTTTGTGATGTGTAAGCGAACATAGACCTTAATCTAATTATTGCGAACATACACAGCATTATACATTGAAGTGTTCTTGAAGACACAAGCTACGGTTGAAGTAGTTCCATCTCTTCTACGCATCTTCGTGGGTAGGCTTATTCGCTTCGCATCGGTAAATATCCATTGTAGCTTCGTTAAACCCTATCGCCTCTTTAATGAAGAGCATCTGAGTACTTCATGTCAGTTCAGCCTTGAATGAAGACAAGACCAAGAATAGCTTCAATGGTAATGTAGGCAAACTCGTCGAGCTTTTGTCAATAGCATCTGATGATTAATCCAGAGAGTATCATCCTCTTTGAAGCGAAGAATGTGACGCCAATCTGGTAGCTAGGTATATTAGAATGGATACCTCTAGAAGTTTAGTGGTGTGTGTGTGTTGTGTGTGTGTGTGTGTGTGTGTGTGTGTGTGTGGGTAGTCTTGAAGGAAGCAAGCAAACACGGCGAACTGAATGGAGAGATTACCATGGCGTTGATAGCACGCTATACTCGTATAATACACCTCAGGGGTACACTGTGAGTGAAATAGAGAAGACCTAGGTGGATCAATATTGCGTAGAGCCCTTGACTAAAACACAGTCTCGTAAGGTGAGTTAAAATCTTCTGACTAATTCTTAATTAAGTACAAATCAGATTTTTTGAGACCGTTCTACGGACAAAACACGACGTGAGAAACTAATGCTCTTCAACCAGCTAGGTCATATTGCGCCGCCTGTGATATTGTTAGTAAATAAATATTTGTTTGTTGTTTGTTTTCGACGACGACGTGAGAAACTAGGGCGCTTCAACCGGTTAGGTCATATTGCGCCGCCTGTGAATGAAAGTCAATTAGAAGAGTTAATGCAGGTATGTTTGATGATTAGATTGTTTTCTAAGTGTATAACTAACAACATCACTTGAAGATGAAGAAAGTAATAGCCAAATAAAAGTTATTATGTAAATGAAAATAAAGAAAAGAAAGAAATGTGTATGAAGTTACTTAAAGTTTGTTAAATAGATTACTTTGGATGAGAAATTTGGAAAGTTTGTCGCCGTTATCATATGATAGAAGTTCTTCATATGATTGGGAGAGATCAAATTGCATGCGCAAGGCATCATATTTGGTACATTCTGCTAGCATATGATGTACGGTTAAAGGTACATCACATGTGCTACATACGGGAATAACCTTTTCTCTGGTTAAGAGATATCCGTGTGTTTAGGCGTGTGTGCCCTATACGAAGTCTAGACAATACCACCTCTTCTCTACGTGAGAGTCGAGACGTAGGTGGACGAATTTTGTTAGCCAATGGTGGGCATCACACTACGCAATATGTTATTTTGCAACACATCCCAAGATGTTGAAGAATAAAATACAGTATAAAAGGAGATATTGATATCGAAATAAAATTATTTATATGATTGGAAAATGGAATGTTTTGTTGATACTTAAATTTAATTATCAAATGACTTCCGATGAGAAATGTAAAAGTTTTCCATTGGCATACGATTGAAGTATTCATTTCCGATGAGAAATGTAAAAGTTTTCCATTGGCATACGATTGAAGTATTCATTATCGATAAACATCAAATGGCGTGCATAAGGTTATAATTTGGATCATTATTCTCACATGAAGTACGGTCACAGCTACATCACGTGTCGCATCTAGAACAAGATATCCTCATGTAAGGAGATTTATAATAACAACCTGTGGACAATTGTATACGACAAGAAGTAAATCAAGGGCTGTGGACTTCATGACCATACAAGATCCGAGTCCAGAAATTTCCCAAAATATAAGAGATAAAGATTACATCACTTTTAACTAATTTCTTGGGGAATTTTTTAAATATCGATTCATCGTTTCGGACATAACAAAACGAAAAACTTGTCTTCAATTTCCACTTCAAATTCCTGCTTCTGAATAAAGATAAGTTATTCGAATATTTCAATCTTCTACCCGGCACCTCCACCAAAACTCTAAAAATTCTAATATTCCTCGTATTTCAAAAAACATAATGTTCAATGACTATGGACGACGATGTGAGAAAAAAGGGCGCTTCAACCGGTTAGGGCATATCGTGCCGCATGTGATATTTTAAGTTAATGAAATTCGTAAGAAGTGTTAGATGATAATATTAATTTATTTTTTATTTGTAAAATAAATTAAAAATAACGACTTTAGAAATTCTCTGCGCATGCGCTTACACCCAATCTGTCATGGCCGAGATGTGTTACGCCCGTGGCACTACAAGGAATATTTGGATTAAGGACCCGTCAACCGTTAGGTCATAATACACCACTCTAGCCTAGGGAATATGGGGAGGAGGACCCATGCTGGTCATAACCAGCTATTGGTAAGGGGAGGAAGGGGGGTTTCTCACGTCACGGTCGTCATTTTCTTTGTCATCGTTCATGGTGTCATTGTCGTCATCGTTATCGAGGAGTCGTCAAGGGAAGGGGGCAAGGTTCCCGACGACGATTGCCAGAGCTCGCCTCTTATTTTATCGGGGAGTATTTATTTATTTATTTTTTTTTAACTAGGGCGCTTCAAACCGGTTAGGTCATATTGCGCCGCCTGTGAATGAAAGTAAATGAGAAGAGTTAATGCAGGTGTTTGATGATTAGATTGTTTTCTAAGTGTATAAATAACAAAATAAATTGAAGATGAAGAAAGTAATAGCAAAATAAAAGTTATGTATGTAAATGAAAATAAAGAAAAGAAAGAAATGTATGATGTGAATTAAATTTTGTTAAATAGATTACTTTGGATGAGAAATTTGGAAAGTTTGTCGCCGTTATCATATGATAGAAGTTCTTCATATGATTGGGAGAGATCAAATTGCGTGCGCAAGGCATCATATTGGCACATTCTGCTAGCATATAATAATGCATAACTGTAACCTTATTTGGTTTATTTGGATTAAGGACGCGTCAACCGTTAGGTCATAATGCACCACTCTAGCCTAAGGGGGGGGGGGGAGAGGAGGGGCCCATGCTGGTCAGAACCAGCCACGGGTAAGGGGAGGAAGGGGGGTTTCTCACGTCGCGGTCGTCATCGTCTTTGTCATCGTTCGTTGTGTCATTGTCATCGTCGCCGGGGGGTCGTCAAGGGAAGGGGGCAAGGTCCCCGACGACGATTGCCAGAGCTCGCCTCTTGTTTGGGGAGTAAGATACTCCGCTCTTACTAGCTGATGTTTGCGAGGTGGACTTTTTCTCTTGAATCGCCTTTTACGATAAGCAGAGCCATGCTCTGGGCCAATTCTACCCCGGGCCCAGACGGTGGAACTGTAACCTAAGGGGGGGGGGAGGAGGGGCCCATGCTGGTCAGAACCAGCCACGGGTAAGGGGTGGAAGGGGGGTTTCTCACGTCGTGGAAGAATCGCCAAGAGGAACGACGACGTGAGAAACTAGGGCGCTTCAACCGGTTAGGGCATATCGCGTCGCATGTGATATTGTAAGATATTGAAATAAGTAAATGGAGTGTTTGATGATTATATTGATATTTTTTGTTTACTTGGATTAAGGACGCTTCAACCGTTAGGTCATTATGCGCCACTCTAGCCTGGGGGATATGAAGAGGAGATGCTCATGCTGGTCAGAACCAGCCACGGGTTAGGGGAGGAAGCGGGGCTTCTCACGTCGCGGAAGTCATCGTCGTCGGGGAGGTCGTCAAGGTAAAGAGAAGGTGTCCTTGACAACGATTGCAAGCGCTCGCCTCTAGTTTCGAAAAGTAATATACTCCCCTCTTTTTCTCTGATGTTTGCGAGGTAGACTTTTTCTCTTGAATCGTCTTTTACGATAACAGAGCCATGCTTAGGGCCAATTACGTAGTCACACGTGCAGACGCCGTGATCACACATTCATGTCCTCGCGTGGATTTTTTTATTTGGATTAAGGACGCGTCAACCGTTAGGTCATAATGCACCACTCTAGCCTAAGGGGGGTGCGGGAAAAACGTCGACGTGAGAAACTAGGGCGCTTCAACCGGTTAGGTCATATTGCGCCGCCTGTGATATTGAAAGTTGATTAGATGAATTTCTGGTGTGTTTGATAATTAGATTGTTTTTAAGTGTATATAATACTTATAACAAATTAAAATGATGATGATGATAGTTAAACAAAAGTAATTTTATGAATGATATATAAACAAATTAAAAAAATGTGTATGATGTGAATTAAATTTTGTTAAATAGATTAGCCTACTTTGGATGAGAAATTAAGAAAGTTTGTCGCCGTTATCATATGATAGAAGTTCTATGATTGAAAGAGATCAAGTTGCGTGCGCAAGGCATCATATTTGGTACATTCTGCTAGCATATGATGTACGGTTAAGGTACATCACATGTGTCACATCTAGGAAATTTTGGATTATTTAGATTAAGGACGCGTCAACTGTTTGTTCATAATGCACCACTCTAGCCTAAGGGGGGTGCGGGTAAAACGTCGACGTGAGAAACTAGGGCGCTTCAACCGGTTAGGTCATATTGAGCCACCTGTGATATTGAAAGTTGATGAGATGAGTTATAGGAGTGTTTGATGATTATATTGTTTTCTAAGTGTATATATTATAACAAATTAAAATGATGATGATGATGGTTAAACAAAAGTTATTTATATGAATGAAAAATAAATAAATTAAAGAATGTGTATGATGTGAATTAAATTTTGTTAAATAGTTTTCTTTGGATGAAAAATTTAGAAAGATTGTCGCCGTTATCGTATGATCGAAGTTCTTCATATGATTGGGAGAGATCAAATTACGTGCGCAAGGCATCATATTTGGTACATTCTGCTAGCATATGATGTACGGTTAAAGGTACATCACATGTGTCACATCTAGGAATAATTTTGGATTATTTAGGTTAAGGACGCGTCAACTGTTAGTTCATAATGCACCACTCTAGCCTAAGGGGGCTGGGGTTGGAGGGGTCCATGCTGGTCAGAACCAGCCACAAGTAAGGGGAGGAAATGGGGTTTCTCACGTCGCGGTCTTCATCGTCTTTGTCATCGTTCGTTTGTGTCATTGTCATCGTCGCCGGGTGGTCGTCAAGGGAAGGGGGCAAGGTCCCCGATGACGATTGCCAGAGCTCGCCTCTAGTTTCGGGGAGTAAGATAGTCTGCTCTTTCTAGCTGATGTTTGCGAGGTGGACTTTTTCTCTTGAATCGCCTTTTACGATTGGCAGAGCCATGCTCTGGGCCAATTCTACCCCGGGCCCAGACGGGGAATCTAGGAATAACCTTTTTTCTTGTTTTTAGAGATATCCGTGAGTAAGACGTGTGTGGCCTATTCGAATTGTGGATAATTCCACCTGTTCTCCACGTGAGAGTCGAGACGTAGGACGAATTTTATAATTCAGTGTGGGCATCACACGTTGCTATTTTGTCATTTTGCACCACATCCCAAGACGCTGGTTCAAATCCAACAATCGTTGCAATTGAATCCCCTCTTGACATAGCTGGAACGGGAGCTAGATTGAAATCAACGTCGTGACGCTGAAAAGCTTCATTAGCAGCCCGATAAGCGAGTTCATTTCCCTCTATGTCTGGGCCCGGGATAGAATAGGCCCCAGCATGGCTCTGCTAATCGTAAAAGGCGATTCAAGAGAAAAAGTCCACCTCGCAAACATCAGCTAGAAAGAGCGGAATATCTTACTCCCCGACACTAGTGGCGAGCTCTGGTCATCGTCGTGGAAGACATTGCCCCCTTCCTTGACGAACCCCCGGCGACGATGACAATGACACAACGAACGATGACAAAGACGATGACGCCCGCGACGTGAGAAACCACCCTTCCTCCCCTTACCCGTGGCCGGTTCTGACCAGCATAGGACACTCATCCCCCCCCTTAGGCTCGAGTGGTGCATTATGACCTAACGGTTGACGCGTCCTTAATCCAATTAAACCAAATCCCTCTATGTTCACGTGTCCAGGTATCGAGCAAAACTCTATTATATAACCCTAAGAGTTTAGTTTTTCTAAATAGCATTGGATGTCTTGTACCAAATGATGACTTGAATACATAAGTTCTATAGCTTGAATTGAATTTAAGCTATCCTAGCACAAATGGTATTCTCCATAACGACACTGTATGATGTTTTTAAGAGCTGCACGGATGGCGAATAACTCTGCAGTAAAAATTTAACACTCTTCGCTTAGCCTGAAACGTTCAATTAAGGTGGAGCAATATAAGTCACTGCCAACCTTGTTGTCAATTTTGTAGCCATCTGAGAATCCTGAAGTAAACCTTTGATGTTCATGGCAAATCTTTCTTAAGTTAATTTTGAATTCACCAGTTTGTTGTGTGTTTGACTTTTATATTGTTTTTTTCGTTAAAAAATAAAATTAAGTATAAGAGATGATATTGATAGCGAAAGAAAATTATGTATATGATTGAAAAATGGAGTGTTTTGTTGAGAATTACATTTGATTTTACAAATTAGTTCTGCAGAGAATATTTTTTTTATTTGGTTTATTTGGATTAAGAACGCGTCAACCGTTAGGTCATAATGCACCACTCTAGCCTAGGGTGGGGGGATGAGGGGCCCACTCTGGTCAGAACCAGCCACGGGAAAGGGGAGGAATGTGGGTGGGGGGGGGGGGGGGGTTTCAAGCCTTTTAATTTGGTATATTTTTCTTACATGGAGTACGGTTTAAGGTACATACTTTTCGTATCTAGAATCAAGATATCCTGATGTATGGAGATTTATAATTACAACCCATGGACAATTGCCTACCCACGATCAGTAAATCAATGACTGTGGTCTTCATCACATTATTAAATCCGAGTCCTGAAAATTCCCGAAATATGAGGGACAAAGACTACATTACTTTTAACTAATTTAGGATTTTTTTACAATCAATTCATCGCTTTCGGGCATAACAAAACATGTCGTACTTTTAATTCTGGCTTCTGAACAAAGATTAATTACTCAAATATTTCATTCGTCTACCCGGCACCTCCACCAAAACTCTAATAATTCTAATATTAATCGTCCTATGTAGGTGCCCGTTAGGGCGCCGCAGCCAAGCCGCAGTGCGCTACACACTCGGGCAGGGGACAAGTTCCCGACGACGATTGCCAGAGCTCGCCTCTAAATGGGTAAATGGTAAATGGGGAGTACACTCCCCATTTACTAGCTGATGTTTGCGAGGTGGACTTTTTCTCTTATATCGGCTTTAAGATAATCACATCCATGCTCTGTGCCAATTCTACCTCGTGCCCAGACTGGGATAAATTAATGTGTATTGAGAATCTGGGTGATATAACACCATTTATCATTCTTATAACGGCACTGAAGTCTGGTACTCTTTTTAACTCTTTTCATCTATCTTATTTTCGACCAGTTTTAATGCTGGATCCATTCGTATTGTTAATTATTTGTTTAAACTAGGCCCACGCTCTTTTATTTAAACAATATCTTCCAGTAAATTGATGGTTGGTTAAAAAGCGTCCTCTATCTAATGGACGGCACAATTAGCCATCTGGACTTGGCAGAAACTGAACTGAAGTCGCCTCTCCTCGCATTGTCCACTAGATATTGTTGACTGTATGAAATAAAAAATCTACTAGTCCATTGTTTAAGTGCATGTTTCTTTAGAAACTTTATATCACTGACGGTACAACTGGTAATGAATATTATACGTTATATTCAAAGAATTGGAATTTCGCACTAGGTCAACAAAATTTAAAGGGATGCTGTGGATGAGGCATCTTATTTCAAAATTACGATGACGTGTCAAACGAGGGCGCTTAAATCGGTACGGTCATATTGTGCATTAGTGTATTGTAAGTTTGATGACAATATTGATTTTTATGTTAAAAAAAACTAAGAAAATTACGGAGATGGTATTAGCAATAGAAAAAAAAAATATTTAGTTTTGTTTTTTTTTGGTCAACCGTTAGGTCATAATGCGTCCGTGGCTGATCACAACCAGCCACGGGTAACGGGAGGAAGGGCGACGACGACGACGTGAGAAACTAGGGCGCTTCAACCGGTTAGGTCATATTGCGCCGCCTGTGAATGAAAGTAAATTAGAAGAGTTAATGCAGGTATGTTTGATGATAAGATTGTTTTCTAAGTGTATAAATAACAAAATAAATTGAAGATGAAGAAAGTAATAGCAAAATAAAAGTTATGTATGTAAATGAAAAGAAAGAAAAGGGTTTTGTCACGTCGCGGTCGTCATCGTCTTTGTCATCGTTCGTTGTGTCATTGTCATTGTCGTCGAGGAGGTTGTCAAGGGAATATAAGGAGTCCCCGACGACGATTGCCAGAGCTCGCCTCTGGTTTCGGGGATTAATATACTCCCCTCTTACTAGCTGATGTTTGCGAGGTGGACTTTTTCTCTTGAATCGGCTTGTACGATTAGCACAGCTATGCAATATATATGAAGTATTCAACTTACCATTAAAATAAACGAATAACATTCGAATATAAATGAAAAAGAATGTATCAACAGTGCAAAGTTGCTAGCGCTCAGCTGAAGTATTATATCGAGTAAAAGATGATATTTTCACCATTTTATGTTTTCCCACCGAAAACAAGTTTTTTTTTAATTCTACCTGGGCCCAGACGGGGGATATATATTTTTTAAATGAAATAAATTAAAATAGACGACCTTTGAAAATTCTCAATGACGACGACGTTTGAAACTAGGGCGCTTCAATCGGTTAGCTCATATTGCACCGCCTGTGATAATGAAAGTTTTTGAGATGAGTTAATGGTGTGTTAGATGATTTTATTGTTTTCTAAGTGTAACAAAATAAAATGATGATGATGATAGTAAGAGCGAAACAAAAGTTATGTGCGTGAATGAAAATAAATAACTCAAAGATAATTATATGGTGTGAATTAAATTTTGTTAAATAGATTACATTTGGATGTTTTTTTTATTTTTTTATTTGGATTAAGAACGCGTCAATCGTTAGGTCATCATGCACCACTCTAACGTAGGAGGGGGTGGGGGGAAGAGGTCATCGTTCGTGATGTGATTGTCGTCATCGTTGTCGGGGGGTCGTCAAGGGAAGGGGGCAAGTTTTTTTTTTTTGGTTTATTTGGATTAAGGACGCGTCAACCGTTAGGTCATAATGCACCACTCTAGCCTAAGGGGGGGGGGGAGGAGGGGCCCGTGCTGGTCAGAACCAGCCACGGGTAAGGGGAGGAAGGGGGGTTTCTCACGTCGCGGTCGTCATCGTCTTTGTCATCGTTCGTTGTGTCATTGTCATCGTCGCCGGGGGGTCGTCAAGGGAAGGGGGCAAGGTCCCCGACGACGATTGCCAGAGCTCGCCTCTAGTTTGGGGAGTGAAGTACTCCGCTCTTACTAGCTGATGTTTGCGAGGTGGACTTTTCCTCTTGAATCGCCTTTTACGATTAGCAGAGCCATGCTCTGGGCCTATTCTACCCCGGGCCCAGAGGGGGCAAGGTCCCCGACGGCGATTGCCAGAGCTCGCCTCTATTTTCAGGGAGTATAATACTATACCCTTCATACTTGCTGATGTTTGCGAGGTGGACTTTTTCTCTTGAATCGCCTTTTACGATTAGCAGAGCCATGCTTTGGGCCAATTCTTCCCCGGGCCCAGACGGGGGCTTTTGAGGAGAAATTTAGAAAGTTTGTTGCCGTTATCATATGATAGAACATCTTGTTCTGCGCATGCGCTATCATCCAATCTGTCACGGCCGAGAAGTGTTACGTGCATGGCACTACAAGGCCTGGGCTATTGACTGTCTTTTCCAACAACCTTATTTAGAAGCCCTTAAAAAGTAACTCGTGTGTAAAATTGATGTGATAGGTATGACTGCGCTCTGTACTGAAAAATAGAAACATCCCGAATCTACCAATCTGACGACGTATCGGAAAATAGAGCGCTTTTACCGGTTAGGTCATATTGCGCCGCCTGTGATTTAAAAGTTTAAAAATTGAGTTTGTTGTGTGTTCGATTTGTATTTTTACATTTAAAAATAAAATTAAGTATAAGAGATGATATTGATAGCGAAAAAAATAATATTTATGAATGAAAAATGGAATGTTTTGTTGAGAATAAAATTTGATTTAACAAATTACTTCCGATGTGAAATTTAAAAATTTACCGCTGTTATTATGATAGATTAAAGTGCTTCATGATGATCGAGAGACACCAAACTGCGTGCGTAAGGCACATAATTTGGTACATTCTTCTTACATGGAGTACGGTTTAAGGTAAATACTTGTCGTTTCTAGAAACAAGATATCCTCATGTAAGGAGATTTATAATTACAACTCATGGACAATAGTAGAACTCCGATCAGATCAAGGGCTGTGTCCTTCGTAACATTTACAAGATCCAAGTCCCGAAATTTCCCAAAATATGAGGGACAAAGATTTCATTACTTTATACTAATTTGGGTTTTTTTGTTACTATCGATTCATCGCTTTCGGGTATAACCAAACGAAATTTGTCTTTTATTTCCACTTCAAATTCCTGCTTCTGAATAAAGATGAGTTATTAACTACTACAATTCAGAAATTAAAAAAGTCCGCCCCAACCGGGATTCGAACCACGGACTTTTTTAGTTTCTGAATTGTAGTAAATAATAACAATAACACCTACGGGAGTGTTTCCGGACTAACCATATCTAGAAAGATGAGTTCCTTGAATATTTCATTCTTCTACCCGGCACCTCCACCAAAACTCTAATTCAGATACTCCTAATTTGTTCAACGACGACGTGAGAAACAAGGGCGCTTCAACCGGTTAGGTCATATTGCGCCGCCTGTGAATAAGAGTAAATGAGAAGAGTTATTGCAGGTGTGTTTGATGATTAGATTTTTTTTTTAGTGTATAAATGACAAAATAAAATGATGATAAAAGTAATAGCAAATTAAAAGTTATGTTTGTGAATGAAAATAAAGAAAAGAAAGAAATGTGTATGATGTGAATTAAATTTTGTTAAATAGATTACTATGAATGAGAAATTTAGAAAGTTTGTCGCCGTTATCATATGATAGAAGTTCTTCATATGATTGGGAGAGATCAAATTGCGTGCGCACGGCATCATATTTGGTACATTCTGCTAGCATATGATGTACGGTTAAAGGTACATCACATGTGTCACATATGGGGATAAACTTTCTCTGGTTCAGATATATCCGTGAGTTACGCGTGTGTGGCCTATACGAAGTCTAGACAATACCACCTCTTCTCTACGTGAGAGTCGAGACGTAGGTGGACGAATTTTATTAGTCAATGTGGGCATCACACTACGCAATTTGTTATTTTGCAACACATCCCAAGAAGCTTGTCGCAAATCCAACAATCTTTGCTTGAATCCACTCTTGACATCTGGAACGGGAACTAGATTGAAATCAACGTCGAGACGCTGGGAAGTTTCCTTAGCAGTCCGATCAGCGTGTTTCATTTCCCTCTATGCACCACGTGTCCAGGTATCCAGCAAAACTCTATTATATAACCCTTAGAGGTTAGTTTTTCTAAATAGAATTGGATGTCTTGTACCAAATGATGACTTGAATACATGAGTTCTATAGCTTAAAGTGACCTTAAAACTATCTGAACACAAAAGGTATTCTCCACAACGACAACGTAAAATGTATTTAAGAGCTTCACGGATGGCGAATAACTCTGCAGTGAAAACTGAACACACGTCGCTTAGCCTGAAACGTTCAGTTAAGGTGGAGCAATAAAAAGCACTCCCAACCTTTTTGTCAATTTTGGAGCCATCTGTGAATACCAAAGTAAACTTTTGGTGTACATGGCAAATTTTCCGAAAGTTAATTTTGAATACTGTATTCAAAGTAGAGTTTTTATCAAAACGACAAAAGTCGAATATAATAATCGGCTCTGGTGTTAACCAGGGCAGGTTATTGCTAAAAACTGAATTAACGACTTTTTGCGGATTAAATTCTATGAGTAAACAAAAGTTCACATCTCAATCCCGTTGGAAGGGTTGCCATGGGTTTGTTATCACTGTGTCTGACATATTTCACATTAAAAATAGCACTATTTGATGGATGGTTCGGCTTAGATTTAATTTTCATTACGTACGTAAACTTCAAGAGGTTTCGCCGTTCTGCTAAGGAGGACACACTTGTCTCGGCATAAGCTGACTACCGGGCTTGTTCGAAATGCACCAAGAGCTAGACGAAGACCACAATGGTGGACAGTGTCTAGAAGTTTAAGGGTTGTGTTACTTGCTGAAGAGTATACGAAACATCCATAGTCCATCTTGGAGCAAACTAGAGATCCGAAAATTCTCAACATGCAAGTCCTATCTGCACCCCACGATGTATTGCTGAGATTTTTCAATAGGTTGATTTTCAACATGCATCTTTTGCGTAACTCAACAACGTGGTGTTTCCAATTTAGGTTTTTGTCAACACCATGCCGAGAAGACGGACATGTGGTTTGAATTGAAGTTCTATATTGTTAAACGAGAGTTGTGAGTTATTTTGAATTCCTTGAAGACGACAAAGTTACTTTAGAATATGGACATAGGTAACATACCAAAACCGCGACAAGCTAGAGTTATGGACTTCGGCCTCACTTTCCTCAACGCATACTCTTCTCCTACATCACTCCTGATATCACTTCTCATGTAACTTATAGTGCTAGTGAATAACACAATGATTTGAGAGAAGCACTTTATACAAGAATACGGCCAAAAGCTCGATTGTTATTTTACCAAGACGAACAACAGACGGGATTACAAGTTATATAATAATAGTTTTTTAAATGAAATCAAGGTATAGCACATTTACCTCAATATTCTATAACCTCACTTCCAGGTTAAAATATATGGGGAGGAAGGGCCCATGCTGGTCAGAACCAGCCACGGGTAGGTGGAGGAAAGGGGGGGGGGGGTTCTCACGTCGCGGTCGTCAAAGTCATTGTCATCGTCGCCGGGGAGGTAGTCAAGGGAAAGGGGAGGTGTCCCAGGCGACGATTGCCAGAGTTCGCCTCTAGATTCAAGGAGTAATATACTCCCCTCGTCCTAGCTGATGTTTGCGAGGGGGACTCTTTCTGTTGAATCGCCTTTTCGAATAACAGAGCCGTGCTCTGGGCCAACTCTACCCCGGGCCCAGACGGGGACTACGTAGCTTGAGCAGCTTGTATCAGGCACTCAGGAGTGCAGAGAATGTAACAGAGCCGTGCTCTGGGCCTATTCTACCCCGGGCCGTGCTGACAAGAAAATAAAATAACACGGCATGAGAAACTAGGACGCTTCTACCGTGTAGTCATGTTGCGCCTATTATGATATTGTATGTAAATAAATAGAGTTAGTTCTTTGTTTGTTTGTAATTACACAGAAAACGATAAATATGATACTCAAAATAAAATGGAAATGGAAAAACATATATATTTTTTTTATTTATTTATTTACGTGAGAAACTAGGGCGCTTCAACCGGTTAGGTCATATTGCGCCGCTGTGAATGAAAGTAAATTAGAAGAGTTAATGCAGGTAGTTTGATGATTAGATTGTTTTCTAAGTGTATAAAAACAAAATAATTGATGATGAAGAAAGTAATAGCAAATAAAAGTTATGTATAGTAAATGAAAATAAAGAAAAGAAAGAAATGTGTATGAAGTTACTTAAAGTTTGTTAAAAAGATTACTTTGGATGAGAAATTTGGAAAGTTTGTCGCCGTTATCATATGATAGAAGTTCTTCATATGATTGGGAGAGATCAAATTGCAATGCGCAAGGCATCATATTTGATACACATTCTGCTAGCATATGATGTACGGTTAAAGGTACATCACATGTGCCACATATGGGAATAAACTTTTCTCTGGTTAAGAGCTATCCGTGTGTTAGGCGTGTGTGCCTATACGAAGTCTAGACAATACCACCTCTTCTCTACGTGAGAGTCGAGACGTAGGTGGACGAATTTTGTTAGCCAATGTGGCATCACACTACGCAATTTGTTATTTTGCAGCACATCCGGAGATGCTTGTCGCAAATCCAACAATCTTTGCTTGAATCCACTCTTGACATCTGGAACGGGAACTAGATTGAAATCAACGTCGCGACGCTGGGAAGCATCCTTAGCAGCCCTATCAGCGTGTTCATTTCCCTCTATGCCCACGTGTCCAGGTATCCAGCAAAAACTCTATTATAAACCCTTAGAGGTTAGTTTTTCTAAATAGAATTGGATGTCTTGTACCAAATGATGACTTGAATACATGCGTTCTATAGCTTGAAGTGAACTTAGGCTATCTGAACACAAAAGGTATTCTCCACAACGACAGCGTAGAATGTATTTAAGAGCTTCACGGATGGCGAATAACTCTGCAGTGAAAACTGAACACACGTCGCTTAGCCTGAAACGTTCAGTTAAGGTGGAGCAATAAAAAGCACTTCAACCTTGTTGTCAATTTGGAGCCATCTGTGAATACCAAAGTAAACCTTTGATGTTCATGGCAATCTCTCTAAAGTTAATTTTGAATACACTATCGCAAGTAGAGTTTTATATCAAAACGAAAAGGTCAAATATAATAATCGGCTCTGGTGTAAACCAGGGCGGGTTATTGCTAAATACAAAATTAAAAACTGTGGCAGATGAAATTCTATAAGATTAAACAAAAGTTTACATCTTAATCCCGTTGCTTTAGTTTTGTGAATTAAAATTTGTAATACAAATTACCGGTACTTGGGATGAAGAAATTCGATAGTTTATCGCTGCTGTCACATGATATATTTCTTCATATGATTGCGAGAGATCAACTTGCGTTTGCTAGGCATCAACTAGGGTGCACCCCCTTCCTCTTGTTTGTAGATAGCTTATCACATGGACACGTTATAGTATTTCGTTGTCCTATACGTGCTCACGTTGAATCAACTTTACTAGGTAGTAAAGTAAAAATAAATCTCCATCTCTACTTTGCAACATTATTAGTTCACAGTGGCATACCAGTGTATGGTTATGGACAGGCCACATCATACCCTCATCTTTAGCCTACTCGTTAAACCTTAGCCTACAGGTATGTTTGCCTGTTTTTATTATGACTATGAAGTAGATGGAATTTATCTTTTCCTTATATCTTTCATTTTTGTATATTTTTTATAAATATGCAGATACTAAGGTTTTTACATTTTTTGCTGTATCTTAAAACATCAAACAGGAAATTCATAGACATTAAAACAATACATTGTATTTCTATTTCTTTCGTAATAATGGTCATCATTTGCAAAACAGAATAATGATATACAAATATTCACGATAATATTTTCCTCGTGTATTACGGGTTTGTGGGATGATGTGGAGGTAGGGTGGTTCCAGACATAAAAGAACCTTCTATACTAATGTTTGAATATTAAAAAAAGTATATTACTACATCGTCCGGGAATTCTTTCTTACACATGAAGCAATATGTAGCGTGACTAAAGAATGCTTTGGATGCTGCCACAGAGAGGCATGTGTGTTCTGTTTTACGTTGAAAGAACCTAAAGATTTTAAACATCAAAAATGGATGAATAGGGGGGAGAAATAGGGCGCTTCAACCGGTTTTGGGCATTCGCGTCGCATTTGATATTTAAAGTTTATGAAAAAAAATAAATGGGTTTTGATGATTAATGTTTTTTAAGTTTATTAAAAAAAAGAACTTATTGTATGATAAAGTAGCAAAAAAAAAGTTTTTATCCAAAACCGCAGATAATGAAAAAAGACGAAGTGGAAACTAGAGCGCTTTAACCGTTAGGGGATACCGCGTCCATGGATATTGAAAGTTATTAAAAAAAATAAATGGAGTGTTTGATGATTATATTTTTTTAAGTTTTTTTAAAAAAAGAACATTATTTTGATGATAAATGTAGCAAATGAAAAATATTTATCCAAACCCCAGATAAGAAAAAAACGTGGAGAAACTAGGGCGCTTCAACCGGGTTTGGGCATATCGCGTGCATGTGATATTGTAATTTTTATTTAAATAAGTATATGGACGTGTTTCATGATTTTTTTGTTTTCAAGTTTTAAAGAAAAGAAAATTATTGGTGATAAAGTGCAAATGAAATGTCTTTTATCCAATAAAACAGATGTGGAAGGAAACCTGGAGAAACTAGGGCGCTTCAACGGTTTTGGGCATATCGCGTCGCGTGTGATATTTTAAGTATTGAAAAAAGTAATGAAGAGTTTGGAATTTTATTTTTTTAATTTTTAAAAGAAAAGAAAATTTTTTGATGAAAAGTAGCAAATGAAAAGTTTTTATTAAGAATAAAAATCAATTTGGGGATTGGGGAAAAAAATTTTTCTAAAAAAAATTTTTTGAATCAGAATTTTTGAAATTGTGCTTCGTTATCATATTAGAAGTTCTTAATTTGGGGAGATCAAATTTCGTGCGAAGGCATCATATTTGGGACTTTTGCTAGCATAAATGAATGGTTTATGGTAAATCACATGTGGCGGGAACAACCTTTTTTTTGGTTAAGAGATACCGTGAGTTTGAGTGGTCCTATTCGGGTCTGGAGAGGTAAAAGAGTTTAGAGAGTTAAGAAATTTTTGATGTAAAGAGAGTTGAGACCACCCCGACGACAACAAAAATCAGTCGAACGAACGATGCCAAAGACTATGAGGCTACGACGTGGGGAACCCACCCCTTTCCCCCCTCCTACCTGTTTCTGGTTTTGTCCAGCATGGGAAATTTTCCTTTCCCAAAAGCCCTAGGCCCAAAAGGGGCATTATGAAATAAACACTGACGCGCCCTTATTGTAATCAAAAACAAAATAGAGTACCCAGAGACAGAGGGGTTTTTAGAAAAAAAAGCTAAAAGTTTTCCCCGAGGGGTAAAAGGATAAGCCCAAAACCCGTTCCCCCGTTTGGTTAATTTTGGGTTAAGGGGGGCGTCAAACCGTCAGGTCATAATGCACCCCCTCTAGCCTAGGGGGTATGGGGAGGGGGGGTCCCATGCGGTCCAACCCGCCCCAGGTAAAAGGGGGGGAAAGGGGGGTTTCACGTCTGGCGTCATCGTCTTTGGCATCGGGTCGGGGTTTTTTCATTGTTTATCGCGTCGGGGAGGTCGTCAAAGGGGAAAAGGGGGTTTCCCCAACGACGATTGCCAGAGCTCGCCCCCTAAATTTCAGGGAGTAAAAAAACTCCGCTCCCTTTCTAGGGTGGGGTTTGCGAGGTGGAAATTTTTTCTTGAATCGCCCCCTTTTACGGAAAAGCAGAGCCATGCTTGGGCCAATTCCCCCGGCCCAGACCGGGGGGAGTTTATAGAGCCAAAAAAGCCCGAGAGTTCGAGTTTAAAAACAATTAAATACACATGAATAATCGTCCCGGCCCCGTGCAGACAGCCGGTTTTTAGAACCGCACAACAAACACAAACTTTCCATTTCGTTTTAAAAAATTAAAAAAGCAAACATGCGCCGTCTCTCTTTTGACATCCGGGGCTTTTGCTAATACACACAATCAGGTTTCGCGCGGGGTCCCCCAACGCGCGTTTCCCCGGGCCGTTCCGCGATAACTTTGGGCGGGCTAAAAATTACGATCTTCGAGCATGCTCGCCCGGCCCAGAAATGGTTTGGCCCACCTTTTTTTTGTTTTTGTTGTTCGCTGGGCCAAAGGGGTTTTTTTTAAAGAAACTGGGGTGGGTCTCATGGGGTAAACCCCAGGGAACGAAGGGAAACCCAAAAAAACTTTTTTAAGAATTCCCCTTTGGGTCATATTTTTTTACATATATTTTTCCCTTTTTTTATAAAAAACAACTGCTGTGGGGCAAAAATACTTCAGAATACTCCAACCCTACACAATGAAAAAAAAAATAAAACATAAATTTTTTATTTTGCTTGCTTTTGGTCTTTAAAAAAAATCATTACAATCTTTTTAAAAATTTTAAACAGAAAAAAAAAAATTTTTTACTTTCATAAAAAAATTTGTAAGAAAAGGGCCCCTTTAAAAACCCAAATTTGGTAATATTGTGCCGCTGTGAAATTTTTTTTAAATTTAATTTAGTTTTTTATGTGTTTGGTGTTTATAAGTTTTAAGTTGTAAAAAAAAAAGAAAAATTGGGATGGGGGAAAATATAGAGATGAATGTAATTAACCTATTTTCGTTTTATAAAAATTTTTTATCCCTTTTTAAGTTTTAAAAAAGATAATTTTTAGGTAATTGATTAATTAAAAATTTTCTTATTTTGTTCAAAATCAAATTTTAAATTTAATTTTGTTCCCCCTAAATAAAAATTTAGTATGCATTTTAAAACAAAACGAAACCCTTTGGTTTCTAAAATTTTTAAAACAAATTATTTCTAAAATTTCACGTTTGATATTTCCTACTTGAAAGATTTTTCCCAAAAGACCCCTCCCCTTCGTTTTTAGATTTCCCACCTCATAAAATCCTTTTGGGTTTCCCAGGTAGAAATTTTAAATTTTACCTTTGGCCCGATGTTTCCCCCATTACATTGGTATTAAATGATACAACTTGTTCCAAAGGGAGTTTGCGTGTGCGTGTGTTTTTGTCTAAAAGAGCGTAGCAAACGGGGGTAGTAGAGAAAACTCCAGCCAGGGGGGGGTTTATTTTTTTTGAATTGGGCCCCGGTGGGGGTCATGTTATTTTCCCCTTGCGCGCGCCCCCGACGAAAAGAAAGGTGGGGCGAGAAAGAAGACGAAAAAACCCTAGGGAATTTCCCCCTTTTTGGTTTACGACCACCATTCTACCCCCGGGCCCGGTTTTATTTTTAAAACCCCCCCATTTAAGCCTAAAAAAATATTAGGGTTTTTAGGTTCAAATTTAAAACATGCGTAGTCCTGCCCTCCCGTTCTATTTTTGGGAAAAAAATTTAAAGTGGAACGGGGGAGGAGGAAAATTCCTCTCGAGGGGAAACCCCGGGGAACGTTAACTCAAAATTGTTTTTCTCAAAGTATTCATGTTTTCGAGTTTAGTGCCTGTATACGCATTTGTAACGGCGACGACGTGAGAAACTAAGGCGCTTCAACCGGTTAGGTGATATTGCGTGCCTGTGAAATTGAAAGTAAATGGCAATGAGAGTTGTGTGTAATGATCATATTGTTTTCTTAGTTTATAAAATAAATAAATGAAAATGGTGATAGTAATAGCAAAAATATTTATTTGGATGAAAATAAATAAAAAAAATAAAAAAATAAAAAAATAAATAAACGAGATGTGTTTGAGGAAGACGTGAGAAACTAGGGCGCTTAAAACCGGTTAGGTCATATTGCGCCGCCTGTGAATGAAAGTAAATAGAAGAGTTAATGCAGGTATGTTTGATGATTAGATTGTTTTCTAAGTGTATAAATAACAAATAAATTGAAGATAAAGAAGTAATAGCAAAATAAAAGTTATGTATGTAAATGAAATAAAGAAAAGAAAGAAATGTGTATGAAGTTACTTAAAGATTGTTTAATAGATTACTTTGGATTGAGAAATTTGGAAAGTTTGTCGCCGTTATTATATGATAGAAGTTCTTCATATGATTGGGAGAGATCAAATTGCATGCGCAAGGCATCATATTTGGTACATTCTGCTAGCGTACATCACATGTGTCACATATGGGAATAACCTTTTCTCTGGTTAAGAGATATCCGTGTGTTAGGCGTGTGTGCCCTATACGAAGTCTAGACAATACCACCTCTTCTCTACGTGAGAGTCGAGACGTAGGTGGACGAATTTTGTGTAGTCAATGTGGGCATCACACTACTCAATTTGTTATTTTGCAACACATCCCAAGATGCTTGTCGCAAATCCAACAATCTTTGCTTGAATCCACTCTTGACATCTGGAACGGGAACTAGATTGAAATCAAACGTCGCGCACGCTGGGAAGCTTCCTTAGCAGCCCTATCAGCGTGTTCATTTCCCTCTATGCCCACGTGTCCAGGACTGCGATTCTATAACTCTGACGGAGTTGGACCCATGCGTTTTCTACCGTAATCGACTCGGTTGTAAGTGATCGACCCAGTTGAGGTCGATATTGTTGCGATATAATCCGTGACAACCGAGTCTGACTCGGTTATATTTGTATTAAATGGTGGATGATACGCCTTGGTCTTGCACGTAAACACAACCAGATTATTAACTTTCTCAAACCAATAACAATAGTATGCTCAAAGAAAACCAACCTCTAGTAGGGCCTATCCCTAAAAGTCCCGTGCGTTCCCTTTTCTCATGAAATTATACCATTTAAACCCAAATTTTTCCCCCTGATTGGAAATAATACACACATCTATGTCATTTCGAATATTTGACAACTGACTGCGAATCATTTGTTCACATTTGACAGTCCACTGCCATGGTAAATCATACCTTTCGACCTCGACCAACAGGCAACAACAACAGAGTCGGTCCCGTGACAGAGTTTGAACCCGTGAAGTTACTGAATAGGGGCCCAGGTATCCAGCAAAACTCTATTATATAACCCTTAAGGTTAGTTTTTCTAAATAGAATTGGATATCTTGTACCAAATGATGACTTGAATACATGAGTTCTATAGCTTGAACGTGAACTTAAACTATCTGAACACAAAAGGTATTCTCCCACAACGACAGCGTAGAATGTATTTAAGAGCTTCACGGATGGCGAATAACTCTGCAGTGAAAACTGAACACACGTCGCTTAGCCTGAGGTGAATATAATGTTGTTAAATAAATAACTTTAAATGTAATAATGATGTAATATTCTTAAGAAAAGCATTTTCGATTTTTTCCTTTTGGGTTAAGTTTCGGAATTTGGTTAATGTAAAAGTATACCAGTTTCAATAATATGAAAATGTGTTTATTTTAATTATTTCACCGGTTTGAATAATTCAGCTTCAATCCAAACTTGATTTTCCTCAACTTACTAGCAATTCTTCTCTAAAAGAGAAAGACAGACTGCGAAATGCGATAAAAGAGCGGTATTTATTGGCTTCGTTTGACTCATTTGAGGAAATCACTGTCCCTCCAGAAATATTGTGCAATCAGCTACTTTAGATACGGCCCACTAAACACGAAACAAATCCCATCCCGACTTCCAATAGGAAGTAAAGACGGCGGAGTTTTATTGAGCGACCAGCACAGCCCCCTATAGAATTGTCATTGGATTCACTGAGCTGAAATATTGTTATGACCTTCATCTCCAACAATCTGATTGACTTGTAATTCAAACTTGCTTATGGGTGCTTTTTTTCTAGACGAATTGAAATATTTTAGGTTTCCTCACTTTTTCTGAATCATTGCTTTAAAACTGTATACCTTCTTACGCATGTCCATCAAAATAAAGCAAAAGCTAAGTTTATTTTGGATTAAGGGCGCGTCAACCGTTAGTAAATAATGCGCCACTCTAGCCTAGAAGGAAAATGCCATGCAGGCCAGAACCAGCCACACGAAGTGGAAGGAAAGATCACCTCGTGGTCGTCATCGTCTTAGTCATCGTTTTTGTTGTCATGCAAACGTTTCTTTCTAATACAATTTCTCTCATTAAAATTTATAGTAACGACGGCATGCGAAACAAGCGAGCTTCAACCGGTTAGGTCATATTGCGCCGCCTGTGATATTAAAAGTTGATGAGATAAATTTATGGGGTAATTGATGATTTTGTTGTATTCTAAGTGTATATATTATACATGAAAACATGATGGTGATGATAGTAATAGTAAAACAATAGTTATTTATTTTAATGGAAATAAAGAAATGTGTATAATAATATGAATTTAAATTTGGTAAATAAATTACTTTCAATGAGTTAGAACCAGCCGTAGGTAAGGGGTGAAAGGGGGGTTTCTCACGTCCGCGTCGTCACGTCTTGGCATAGTTCGTACTGTCATTGTCATCGAATTTCCCGTTCGGGGAGGTTTCAGAACG